>QMIH01003160.1:2501-12858 GCA_003987875.1 Clarias batrachus
TGTGTGTGTGTGTGTGTGTGTGTGTGTGTGTGTGTGTGTGTGTGTGTGTGTGCGTGTGTGCGAGCATGTGCGTATGTCAGTACTGCTGTAGTATCGATGCCTCGTGTTAGAGCTTCTCTGCCTTTTCTTCACAGGACGTATTTAACCGCAGCCTTGATTATGTCTCAAACTCACTGAACATCTCTCAAGTCAGGACCTGAGTCTTATCCGTTATATTCTTTAACATTATTTTTTCTAATTCACTTTAATTGTTGTCACACAGTATAGTTCACTGTTGCACTAAACTTTTCTTTTCAAAAGCCTTCACACGGTTAACTTTGGGGATTTTAGGACACAATTCATTGCTTTTTATATCAAATGTTTTTGCTAATTGTAGGGAATGTTTGCATTTTTTTCCCATTTATTTATTTATTTATTTTAATTGAATAGTGGTATTATTTTATTTACATGAAAGGCGTGTAGATTAAATTAACACATCATTATTTTTACATGTTTTTTTTATTGTGATTCCTACCACAATTCATCTACGAGATTGATTTGATTTGATTTGTACGGCATGTTTGTTTGTTTATTTATTTATTTATTTATATACTACATATTTTGTTTCCATATGATTGATTTATTTTAACATGCAAAATTTTTCATCCAGTTACAGTCATTTTCATGTCTGATGTTTTCATGATTAATTTAGTTTCCAAATTTTCTTTCTTTTTTTTTTTTTTACATGTTAAATTCATTTTCGTAATGATTTTTGACAGAATTAATATCTTACCTGATTTTTGGAGGAATAGTTTTCAAGTTTGATTTTTTTTTTTCAATTATCCATTTAAATATCATGTGACTTTTAACTCATTTATTTATGGTCTATTTTTTCCCCTGTGTTATGAAGCATATGAATTCATCATTTTCATGTTTGACCTTTTTTTCATTTTTGATTACTCGAGGAATTTATTTTCACGTGATTTCTTTTAAACCACCCATTTAGTTTTCCATGTGATTTCCCCATCCCATTATTGATTTATCATGATTCATATGTGATTTAGTTTTTCACAGGATTAATTGGTCATGTGCTTATTTTTTTCGCAGATGATTTCATTGTCACAACTTATTTTTTCCCACCTGATTTATTCATTGCCGTGTGTGACCTTTCACACAATTCATTTACTCATTCAACCTTTTTTTCATGTAAATTTTTCTAAATGTTTATTTGAAAGTGGGCCTGCTCAAACCCAGGTTGTGTTTAAACCGTATTCACTATTTACCCTCATGTAATTCTTGCAATCCTAAATTCTAAATGTTTTCTATTGTTCCTTGGCACACTGACCTGATCCTTTTCATTTTAAATATCAGCATCTGAGTGAACATATTAATGTGCTCGTGATGCAAATTTGTAGTCGAGAATCCGAGGATGATGAAGCATTTCTGTGTCACACAGACACATAATAGACTCGGCAATTCAATCTCCGCTGCCGTAATCTGATTCAACTCGATCGGATTATTTAATAAAAATGCATCACACTATCATGGAAACAGATCGTGTCTGTCAGTTCGCTTGGCGCCGTGAGGTCACAGGTGTAATGCTATCACGTTCGCGCCACGTTCCCGCCTCCTTATGGTCACTTCCTATGAATTGAGTGGATTGATCCACATACAAATTAGGTTTGTCCTCAAAGGGCTCCCGTCGATACATTGACTCCTTTTATGAGGCCCATCAAACAGCCATTATGGGGATCAGCAGGGCGTGTCCTGAGGGAAAACTCCACTGCTGACGGATGGGAGAAAAGAGGAGGGGAGAGGATGGAGCGAGAGGAGGGGAAAGGACGATAGGAGGTGTCTACGCCTCGGTCATCAGTTACAATGTGTCAGGAAGCGCGGCTTCAGCTTCTGCAACAATACCCATCTAATTCAGATTAATTATTAGATAACTTTTCATAAAAGCCCTGAAATTGACATCAGTGCACAAGATGCGTTCTGGCGTGGACCTTTAATTTGGTTAGTATAACACACACACACACACACACACACACACACACACACAAATATCAAATATCAAAATGGTAAAAATCCGCTTGGTCAGAAGGAAAACTGGACTAAAGTTGACTACTTATTTCTATTTTTTTGTATTTCTGAAATTATTGTTTATGTGGCTTTCTTTCTGTCCCTCTGTCCACATAGCTGTCCTTTCAACCTGCGCGTCCACCAGTATATCTGCGTACAAGACTATAAATAATTCCGTACATATTATTTATATGTTTATCTTCATGACTATACGTTATATATATCCGCCTGTCTGTCTCTACACCATTTCTTCTCAATGTTTGATCACTACCTTTTCATTTTATTTACACCGATGAAACCACACACTCGACTTATGATAACGTGTCAATCTTCTCGAGCAGCCGTCTAGAATCGGAGAGACTTTCTGAAACATAACAGCACCGATGTCACTTTTTCTCCCCTCCTCAAGTAGGAAAAAGTTCAGTCCACCACTTAAACACGCCTGCCTGCTTTGCTTTCCCCTGGCCTGATGAATATGCACCATTTTAAGCCTAATTGTTCGAGAAAACTCTGTTTTATGTTTTCCGTAATGGTAATAACGGATGATAGACGCATAAAATTAGCATACATTTCCCGAGACCAGGAGAATATCTGATTGTTGTGCCGTGGAGGATTGCTACAAGTTAGGAAGTTAATTTCATTATCTCCTCCTCCTCATTTAAGCCTGCACTCTACGATAATTGCAAAACACAATAAGAGATTAGCTTTTAGCGCATGACGGCAGCTAATGGCTGCTGATGTAGTGTTAGTGTTACCAGAAGAAGAACGATTGCAGAGGGGTGTTTATGTGATATCACACAGCCTCACGTTGGGTTCTGGGAGATGGATACAGATGATGCTTGCTTGCCAAGCTGGATCTTTTTCCTGTCAATTGCTACTCTTTCAATCTGCAGCTGTTCGTGGTTATTCTGTTTACACAATATGAATACCGAGTCGTGGCAGCACAGTGGTGCAGTGGTTAGGAGCGTGGCATCTTCTTGCATCTTCAGACCTGAGGATATGATTTTCCACCTTGAGTCTATGTGAATGGAGTTTGATGGTTTTCCACCAGGTACTTTCACAGTCCAAATGTGTGTGGGCTCGTGTGCCCTTAGATGAATTGACACCCTGTCCATGGTGCACTGCCGCTCGTGCCCGGGATTGTCGGGACCCTGTACAGAACCTGAGGTGTAGAAAATTAATGAATGAATACAAAACTGATGGCCCGAGCAGAACTCAAACTCTGGTCACCGCAGTGAGAGCACTGCATGAAAACCATTGAACCACTAGGGGGCATTCTGTCGAGGCTAGAAAATGTGTGTACATAAATGTTAAGCTTCTTCATCATTTACAGGAGCTTCTTTGTATTTTCTCTCTTTTATATTTATGTCTATAATTAGCGACGTCTCCTAACACCCTTAGCAAACACTTTTCAGCAGCATTCCAGGAGCTTCATTGCTGCATCTGGCATCCCTTGTTGTTAAATACCAAAGAGCAGCAGACTATTAAATTGGAAAGAAGCCCAAAACAAGTATTTGGAACATTTTCTTTGGGTCATTCGTTCAACGTTATGTTCTTGATCTTTCGAGGGGTTGCTATTGATCTGCATACAAAATGCGAGCTTGGGAACTGAACCCGATCCTTCCGCATGGCAGGTGAGAGACATTAAAACCGAGCCATCAATGCCTACATTCTGTTGATGTTATCTAAACATTGGTTAACGTCATCACAACATCATTACAATGCTCATTCAATGTTATGGTCCTGCTGGGTCTACATCTAAATCTAGGCATTTGGCAGACGCCCTTATCCAGAGCGACTTACATTTTTATCTCATTTATCTTAAGGGCCCAACAGGGTCAATTTGGTGGTAGTGGGACTTGAGCCTGGGACCTTCTGAACCGTAGTCCAATGCCTTAACCACGGAGCTACCCCTGACCCCTAGAAGGGTCTAGAAGGGTCAAGATAAACAGTACTCAGTGTGTTTACAGGATGCACAGTATAAGCATGAATAAATATATACAGTAAGTGTCTGGCATCTTTGTGATTTCTTGAAAAGCAGGAAGAATCTTAATGAAACGTTCTTACGGCTGCTCTCGTCAAGGGGTCGTTACAGCGGACCCTCCGATCCACACACAACTTGGCACTTGTTTTATGCTGGATGCTCTTCCTTACTCAACCTTCCCAACTGGGCTTGGGACCGGCACCGCATGCACTGGTTATGTAGTACGGGGGTGTGGCAATACGACCCACGGTGGGGCTTGAACCTGGATCCTCAGATCCTCAAATCAACAACTTAGAGCCTAAGTTGTCGACGGAAGAATCTCTAACTGATTTTTAACAAACAAATATAATCTATATCTAGAACTTTGAAGACCTGAAAAGAAGCTGAGATGGCCCAGCTGCGAATTGTACTGAACACGTTTATAAATAAATGTTAAGCTACTTCATCATTTCCTGGAGCTTCTTCATATTTTCTCTCTCTCTGCGAACAGACTTCTCCTAACATCCTTAGCAAACACTTCTTAGCAGCGTTCCAGGAGCCTCATTGCTGCATCTGGCATCCCTTGTTGTTAACGTGCTGCGGCTGCTCTATCGCTTCTTCAAAAATAGGAGGAAAAAAGAAAGAAAACAGTGGCTTTGTTGTCAAGTTCTTCACACACGCATCGCATATATTCATGCGGGTGTGTTTAAGTGCTTTTCTGCTGGCATAAGCACACAGCATTGCTGAGCTCGAGTCTCGCGCTCCCTCTTTATTTCTTTTTACAGTAGACATCTGCGCTAAAATGATTTGTGCTTTTGATGCTTTTTTCTTTTTCTTTTTTTTTTTTTTTTCCTGCACGTTAGCCATTTCAGAAGCTCCGAATGTGCAGGCGTGACAGCGCCTGCGAGGCCTGTAGTGGCACATGAAGGCAGCGCGCTTGTGCCCGTGTCTGTGATTTACCTCATATCATTTCACCCCGAACAGAATTGCTTTGAATTAGCTGGCATTGTGCGTGGGAGACTCGCAAGCTCCTGCACTGATACAATATCCAGCCAATTTGATCTGACAAAAGACGTGAACTTCACACGTCAGGTTTGCAGAAGCAGAAAAACAAAACAAAACAAAAACAAAAAAAATGCTGCAACCTGTAATTAATGAAGAAATGCTGAGCTAGCACTAACGTGACCTTTACAAACAGGGAATGTACAATACCTCCTACAGTATGAGGTGTGTTACTACCATCGGCGCTTGATTGATTCTGATTCTTATGTTATTGTGCTCATCCTAATACGTCAAATCCACAATCAATTAAAATGCATAAGCGTTGACATGCTGAACATTTTATTTAATTATTGACCGTTTATGGAAGGAGTCTCCAGTGTTAGCACTTCATAACAGTTTCCAGACTAAAAAAAGTACAACACTGAAGAATTAATGTTTATTTCTTTGCACTTCTACGGTTTTGTTAGGAGATTATTGTATGGAGCTGCGTATATCATTGATAATAAAAGTAACTAATTTGTTTTCGCAGATTTTCCACGAAATTAATTCAATGAAAAAGCCATTCTTTAATAACTTGTTAAATAATTTATTCAATTGTTGACAAATTGCTGTGGTGCAGTATAAGGAATAAAAGATTTTGGAACATTATTGGAAACTTTTATATTTTTTTAATTGACAGTTTCCTTGCTGTTATACAATGAACATCAGTGAAAAATATGTTTTTCATTTATTAATAATAATAATGACAATGTTACAATTTTACAATGTGAAAGAAAAGAAGAAAAAGAAACATCTCTCCTAGCTCACCTAATGGCCCTTGTGTATGACTGAACACAAATTATGTATTTTTTTTTTTTATATCACATGTAGTATTCTATCAAATTACTGTACAGGGTGGGCCATTTATATGGATACACCTTAATAAAATGGAAATGGTTGGTTTTCCCGACCTGACCCCCTTAGACTTTTATCTTTGGGGTCATCTATGGTGTGAAGATACGAGATGTGCAGCACCTGAAACTACGGATACTGGAAGCCTGTGTTGGCATTTCTCCTGCGGTGTTGCTATCAGTGTGTGAAGAGTGGGAGAAGAGGGTTGCATTGACAATCCATCACAATGGGCAGCACATTGAACACATGTTATAAGTGGTCAGAAACTTGTAAATAACTCATGAAAGACTAAAGTTACGTTAAAACCCGAGCACACCATTGTGTTTCTTGTGAAATTCCCAATAAGTTTGATGTGTCACATGACCCTCTTCCTATTGAAAAAAAAACAAAAGTTGGATCCAAGATGGCCGACTTTCAAATGGCCACCATGGTCACAACCCATCTAGAAAAGTTTGCCCCCTCACATATACTAATGTGCCACAAACAGGACGTTAATATCACCAACCATTCCCATTACATTAAGGTGTATCCATATAAATGGCCCACCCTGTAGATTGAAAGAAATGAAGCATTTACATTTGCTTTTTTTCCCAGTAAACAAAATTAATTTGTCACAGATTACAATTAGCCACCAGCATTAAGCAGCATTAGGACTTTGTTTCAAGGGCTGTTGCTGCCAATTGCAAATGTCTCTGTTAATGTCTATAGCTCTTTTGCAGCAATTCTTTTATCACATCTACATTTCTCCAAGATTGGACCCAAAACTGTGTAATTCTCCATCAACTTTAAATGGGATACTGCAATTTAAGCTGCGCTCCATATTTTTTAATTCAAACATTCTTTACTTAATGCTAACGATCCTGTCGTGTAATATCGGTATCTTTTTTTTTTAAAAAAACACATTTTTTTACACAATATCCACAGCAAACTAAACACAGCATGGATATTCCCAACAGAGCTTCATTGATCACATCCTGACCATAGAGGAAGACATTCTACAAGCTAATAGCGTCTTTGTCCGAGCTGTCAATAGAGTCCTGGCTGTTTGAGATGTAGTGTTACTGCCTCTATGGGGAATAGGGTCCTAACCCCATGCTTTCTCCTTTCCTGTCACACTAACAGATGACCATGCAACTAGTTGAACACTAAACTCATTAACAGCAACACAAGTCTTGTTGATTGGACAGAATGATTGTTCGTCGAAACCTACATCTCCACCACCGCTCGTTTTGTTCCTTCTTTACCAGTAATTACTGTACAATTCATTTATATATTAAGATCATCTTCTAAAATGAAACATATACTTGGATGGAGTAAATTTGCACTGAGTCATTTGTAATGCATCCTTAAGCGTGCTAACTTCATAAATTATCTTAATTAAGAATACCACCTGGAGCGGTTTCTTATTGATCAACCGGGCCGCACTAAATCAAAACTAGTTAGCATAAATGATGTAATTCACCCCAGTGAGTAAAATTTCTTGTTTTTCCAACTCGCAGCATGTTTAAGATATTTTGAATCCTCTGGACTTTTTGATGGCTCGCTGCTATTCATGTCATGCCAACAGGCTGCGGATCCTTTCAGGGAGCAGCGCGTATAAATATTTTGCTATTGATTAATACGTTAAGGGCCGAAAGTCTCTTTGATTTCGATTACGATGCCCCGTGTGATAGGATAATGGTCACACATGGGCCCAGCTTTAAAAAAGAGACACTCTATCCTCATGGGTTAGTAGACTTCCAATCATGCCTTCTCTGTTCAATTTTACATCAGTGTTTACGCATAGTGTGTCCGTGGTGCACGGTTTGTTTGAGGACGTGCCATGTTGACTTGGTTAACTTCTCTAAGTGTTCAACTTTCTGGTTAAACATGAATTCAACAGTACAGTACGGTTACTTTCGAATCCAGGAACACAATTTGGACAATTATCTTGATTGATATGGATTGTGTCAAGTGAAAAACGGTTACCGAGATATATGAAGGTTAACGCAGGTAATAAGGTAATAAAGGTTAGACATTATTTCTATTAGTTCACCTTCCGAAAGAACGAGGGCCACGGATATACAGTACAGTACAGAGCAAAAGTTTGGACACCCCTTCTCATTCAGCGAGTTTTCTTTCTTGTGTTCGTTCTTGTGTTCTTTAGCCCAAACGCGTCTCTTCTGCTTGTTGTCTGTCCTTAGCAGTGGTTTCCTAGCAGATATTCTAGCATGAAGGCCTGATTCACACAGTCTCCTCTTAACAGTTGTTCTAGAGATGTGTCTGCTGCTAGAACTCTGTGTGGCATTGACCTGCTCTCTGATCTGAGCTGCTGTTAACCGCCGATTTCTGAGGCTGGTGACTCGGATGAACTTCTCCTCTGCAGCAGAGGTGACTCTTGCTCTTCCTTTCCTGGGGCGGTCCGCATGTCAGCCAGTTTCTTTGTAGCGCTTGATGGTTTTTGTGACTGCACTTGGGGACACTTTCAAAGTTTTCCCAATTTTTCCGACTGACTGACCTTCATTTCTTAAAGTAATGATGGCCGCTCGTTTTTTTTCTTCACTTAGCTGCTTTTTTCTTGCCATAATACAAATTCAACCTCTTTGAATGCGAAGGTGTGTCCAAACTTTTGGTCTGTACTGTACATCCGAGTCAGCTTTCCAGCTCAATGCCTGATTGTATCTGAGCACTTGCTCAAGGGTCAACACTAGCGAAGGGGGGTTTGAATTAGGGATCCAAAGATCAGCAGTCCAACACCTTAACCACCGAGCCACCCCCAAAAGATAGATGTAAGCGTATAATCTAAAAGCATTTTAACTATTATAAAACACTATCAACACTATGATCAGTGTTGGTGCTGTAGTACGGAAAGCATACTGTATACTATACAGTACACTCCCTGGCCACTTCTTTGGTACACTGGTTTAACTGCTCGTTAATGACAATATCTAATTAGCATAATTCAAGTTAAGTTAAGTTAGCCTTTATTGGTCACACATACATTACTGCACAGTGAAATTCTTTATTCTTCGCATATCCCAGCTCCTTGTTAGTAGGCCGGGGTCAGAGCACAGGGTCAGCCATTTTTACGGCGCCCCTGGAGCAGACAGGGTTAAGGGCTTTGCTCAAGGGCCCAACAGCAGCACCCTGGCGGAGCCGGGGCTCGAACCACCGATCTTCTGATTCGTAACTCAGAGCCTTAACACACCGAGCCACCACTGCCCCATTTACACAGGGTCAAGACGATTTGCTGAAGTTCAAACTGATAACCTTAATGGAGAAGAATGGTGATTTCCAGGAAGTGACTTTAAATGTGGTGACTTGAAACTTGAAACCTTCATCCACCTTAAGAGTTTGTCTTGATTTGATCCCTGCGGAACCTACAGTAGTCTGGGACTTGATTAAGGGGGTCTGGAATACGACTCAGACAGTATCACTACCAGGCCAAACAAAAAAAAACAAGAAAACCACTTGTTAGTGAGAACATTCAGAAGGGAAACAACCAAATTTGCTAGGGAGCATAAAGATTAGACTTTGGAATGATAGAAAAAGATCATCTGACCTGATGAGTCCACATTGAGCCTATTCCAGAGCGATGGGCGTGTCAGGGTAAGAAGGGAAGCGCATGAAGCGCCTGGAGACAGTGGTATGATCTGGCGTTGCTTCAGTCGCTCAGGTCGACACTCAAAGAAGTCATCTGACCACCTGTAGAGTTTTTTTTAGTAGTTCTGGGAGCATGAGGAATCATTTTCACACATGGATTTACAACCACACTGTCCAAGAAGCTAAAGAGGCTCAATGAAATCTTAAAGAGTTTAGAACTTTTTGAACAGGCAGTCTGTTTATTTCAATGATGTTATTGTTTCTATAGTAACCGCTTGTTAGGGATATAGACTATTAGCCCACATGCTAACTAGTAAATGGCTTTACAAAACATGTTTAACAAAGAAAAACATACAGCATCACTGATTTGGTGATGCACTTCATTAGGAGATATTAAAGAGACCCAAGAGAGAGAAAAGGGTAAGTCGAAAATTATCCACACTCTGGCTGTAGAATTTATTTGAATTAACTTTTAGAAAATGATACATACATCATCAATACATCATTTTTCAGCATAATGCATGTACAGCATGTGTACATGTGTCCAGGGTGTACCCCGTCTCATGCCCCAAGTCTCCTGAGATAGGCTCCAGGCCCCCGCAACCCCGTATACAGGATAAAGCGATATAGACCATGAGTGAGAGAGAGAGAGAGAGAGAGAGAGAGAGAGAGAGAGAGCTTTCCTAAGAGTATAAAGCTTTGGATTACACATTAAGATTCATTTCCGACCATTGGTTTAGTTTATATTGTGTTATTTCACCTTTTTTTTTCCGGTGAGCCATCAACGTCTTTAGAGGAACGTTTGAGATGTTGACGTGACCTGACGAAGGTTATGAGGAGCACGGAGTGGAGGAGCGAGCA
>QMIH01003160.1:13989-39377 GCA_003987875.1 Clarias batrachus
TGTGTGTGTGTGATTTATTTTACATACATCACACTGTGTTTGTGTATTTTATGTACACAATGCAGGAGTGTGTGTGTGTGTGTGTATGTGTTGTTCCTTATTGAATATAACTGTTGCATGTGTGTGTATGAATGTGTACAGTATGCAGTTTTCTATAGTACGCATCTACACTTCTGCACATTCCCTTGTGTGTGTATGTGTGTGCGTGTGTGTGTGTGAGAATGTTTTAGTATGTGATTTGTACATTTCATATATATCACTCTCCAACTGTCTCTCTCTCTCTCTCTGTATATGTTTAAAATGTAATGAGTGTGTGAGTGTGTGAGTATGTGTGTGTGTGTGTGAGTGTGTGTGTGTGTTCCTTATCCAATATAACCATTGCATGTGTGTATGAATGTGTATCCAATTTTCTATAGTACGCATCTATACGTCTACGTGTTTCCTTATTTGTGAGTGTGTGTGTGTGTGTGTGTGTGTGTGTGTGTGTGTGTGTGTGTGTGTGTGTGCGTGTGTGTGTGAGCGATGTAACAGCTTGTTAGCCCCTCTCCAGCATGAAGAAGGTGTGTGTTTAGCTGCACTTGGCTTTTGTTCAGTGGCAGCTCAGCTTTAATGGCAGGATCAGGGGAGCTGGATTTGTGCTGCTGTGGCTGAAGCACAAAAAAATTAAAAAACTGGGAAGATGTCGAGGTTTATACGTGTGTGTGCGTCCGTGTGTGTGTGTATGGGGGGGATGTTCCAGCCTTTGTACACTGGGGCTGTTTTTCAAAGCAGCACACACTGGAAGCCATTGGGAGGCTCCTTTGACTTTAATCTTTCGCGCGCCTTTGAAAATTACGGCTGAGGACTGCGCCGCGCTTCATTAAAAGACATGTTTGCGCATTTCTTGTGTAGTTTCAGCCAGGATTTTTTGCTCTCTGTGCGAGTTTCGACCCCCCTCCACCCAACTCCTCCGCCCCAACACACCCTTCCCTTCATCCCCGCCTAACACCTCTTATTAGGGGCCAAACGTTCACAGCGTACGCTCGGTGGAAATCTGGAGGAACTCTACGCACCTGCAATAAAATCTTTTCCTAACAGGATCCGGTCCTTGTCTGTAACTGAATTACCCACTGAACCCTTAACTAACCCTTTAATACTCTACAATTTACCTACGTGGGGCGTTCAAGTCAAACCGGGACTTTAATTCTGCCGAATAACAGAACAGGGATCTGAGAGTGAAACCTCTTTTTGACTTCTCTATATAATCCCCTGCTACACTAATGCACTTCTCCCAGTGGAAATGTCTTGGAGCGAAGTCAGGACGGTAAGGGGGAAGATTCCGTCGAATGTCAATCAAAACTTTCACAAGTCTTTTGTGGTGGTTTGACTTGAACGTCATTAAGTTTCCATTTTGATGAGTTCATTAGGCATATGTAAAAAAAAGGAAGATTCATCCTCAGGTTTATCATCACAAGCGTTTTTAAACTTCTGGCTTAGAGAGGTTACATTAGTGACCAATTAATACGGAATTAATACAAAGGAAAGAAGATTCGATTTCCGGGAAGGTTCGAGTCCCATCTGTGTGTGTGTGCATGGAGTTTGCATGTTCTCCCCGTGCTTGGTGGTTTTCCTCCAGGTACTCCGGTTTCCTCCCACAGTACAAAAAAATGCAGATTTTACTAGTTGGCATTTCCAAATTGCTCATAGTTTGTGAATGAATGTGTGTGTGTGCGTGTGTGTGTGTGTGTGTGTGTGTGTGTGTGTGTGTGTGTGTCCTGCGATGGATTGGCACCCTGTTCCAGGCCCCCTGCAATGCTGTATACAGGATTAAGCAGTATAGATGATGAGTGGGTGAGTATACAGTACACACACATGGACAACATAGTTGGTTGGTCCCCTTCGGTCAATGAAAGAAAAACTCACAGAAATAACTTTAATCTGAAAAAAGTAATAATAAATTAGAATTCTATGAATGTTAACCAATGGAAGTCAGACATTGCTTTTCAACCATGCTTCAACGGAATTATTTTTAAAAAAATAAACTCATGGAACAGGCCTGGACAAAAATGATGGCACCCCTAGAAAATACTGAAAATAATGTGACCAAAGGGACATGTTAATTCAAGGTGTGTCCACTAATTAGCATCTACAATCTTGTAATCAGTCAGTGGGCCTATATATAGGGCTCCAGGTAGTCACTGTGTTGTTTGGTGACATGGTATGTACCACACTCAACATGGACCAGAGGAAGTGAAGGAAAGAGTTGTCTCAGGAAATTCGAAAGAAAATGATAGACAAGCATGTTAAAGGTAAAGGCTATAAGACCATTTCCAAGCAGCTACTTTTGTCCACATGTGTAGTGCTTTTGAGAATAGACATTGCCACAAATCAGCTTTATAGAAACAAAAATTCCAGACATGAATTTACTTTTAAATTTAAAAAAAATCTATATATATAATAATTAAACAAAAGATTTACAGGGAAATTCCAGGTTAAAGTGGAACAAAACCTTAACATGGAACTAAAAAGTAGACATAACTGTACTGTATAAGAGTTTTTTGTCAAACCATAGTGATGCACTAAAATCCCTGCCAACTTACTGTATATACAAACATTTATACTGACTAAACTTGTAAATTAAACGGTAAAGTCTAATTATAAACATTAGAAAGCACAACAAAAAGAGCCCATGATTACTATTTTAAATGTTTCATGTTAATATTCACTACTTGAGTATAGTGTGTGTAAGGTGCTGATTCAGACATGGCACATTTCTAAAGTGGAAAAAAAAAAAAAAAAAAAACTCCATACAACAAACGAACAAATAAATAAAACATTTTAGTTTCAGATTTGGTAGACATTATGAGATCTTATATTAATTAGGTATCGAATTTGTAGATTATTATAAATCATACTACCATCCTTAAGCGAATAAAATAAATCTCAGTAGACAAAATGGTGCTTTCAGAGCATCTGCAACTACTTTATATACCTCAGTCATGGCACAGCCTGCTTAAACGTACGTGTGTGTGTGTGTGTGTGTGTGTGTGTGTGTGTAATGAGAAAGACGTCTCACCTCAGCACGATTTCAGTCCACGAGCACCAAATAAGCAGTGACAGTAGCAAGGCAGGCGAGAGCGGGATCTCTCACGAGGGATTTTTGTCTCGCCCGTCTCTGTCTGAGACACACGTTACAGGGTTTGAGTGCTGAACTGTGCAGCAAGCCTTCTTAAAATGTCAAAGACAAATGTCTGACACACACACACACACACACACACACACACACACACACACACACACAGCAGTGACAAGCAAAGAAACAGAGAAAACCAGTTTCCCAAAATACTCCAAAGGAAAACTGCTCAGCTCAAGGAGACAAATGCTGCTGCTATAATCCACGTTTATGATACAGATATACAACGTATAAAAAAGCTCAGGTCAAGGCAGTGTGTTTTCGCACATAGTGCATGCTTACGCACGATATGATGTGCACAAGATATCACCGTATGGTATCTAGCGCAAATATCCCCCAGCCTGTCTCGTTGAACTTCACTACTTAAAAAAATATATATTTATTATTATTGCAACCTGGACAAAAATCAGTTAATACTTCAAATCACAAAATGTATATGCACAGTATATGATGCATATCACTTTGTTGCATTGCTCAAGATTGGATGAAGCAGGTGTTTTCTGGCAAATCCTCAATCTGATTTCGGTTCAGGAACTGGATTTGGATTTTTATTTGAATTGTCCTGTACTGAAGTCACAATAAGATGCTAACACCACCATGCTTCACTGTAGTTTTTATAATGATAAAAAATATATATACAGTATAGTTGCTCTGGTTAAGGGTGTCTGGCAATTGCTTAAGTGTAAATCCCTTCGTACTTTTAGATCAGTGGTTAATGCATTCAAAACGCCGCGACCACCAAGTTGTTCCTGTTGGGCCCTTGAGTAAGGTCCAACAGGTCCTTAACCCTGAACTGTTCAGATGTATAATGAGATAAAAATGCAAGTTGCTCTGGTTAAGGGCGTCTGCCAAATGCCGTATTGTAAATGTCCATGTAGGGATGGTGTTCTTAATACTAATCTGAAGAATTTCATGTCTGCAGTTGAGGCTCTCGCTTGAGGGCCGAACAGTGGTAGCTGGGTGGTGCTGAACTTGAACATGTGATCTTCTCCTGAGTTATCCGACATCTTGACTACTGACCTAACCCTGGCCAGGTTTACTGTCAGAAGACCAGAAACTATTTTCCAAATTGTTGTCGAGAATGAACTTCCATGAATTCTCTTCTATTTATTTCACTCTTTTATAAAAATCCAGCTTTATGGTACCGTAAGTCCATCAAGTGGTTCTCCTCTCTGAGCTATGGATGTTTCAAGGTTTTTGGCTTCTTGACGACTACTCTGAGTAATAGCCATCTTACTGTGTGCCACCAGTGTGGGTCACCGTTTCTTCCTTTTTTATAATCGTTTGTTTAACGGTTCTGAGTCTAGTGTATTTATTGGTTTTTGTAACATCAGTGTTGAGCATGGATCGCACAAGATATGGTCTTGGGCTTAGCCAAGTGTTCAAAGTCTGGTTAAACAAGCTAGTTGAAGCTAGCTGACTAATCCAAAGTATTGCGTTTTTCTCCCGACCTTCACTCTGTATCACTTTAATTTGGAGACAACTTGACTTAGCCTTCCTCATAAGATTAGATGCTTTGACTAGATCTTGGCTGGTCCTGTACGTCGACATGGAAAAGGGCAGCACAAAACCCTAACTGATGCTTTTCCATAACTTTGACTCCTGAACGTGTTTTGAAAGCTCCTTGCGTTATTTAACATTGGTTGTTTAGGGCTTTTATCATTTGTAGGGTGTAGAACAAATCTCCACATGCACACCCCAAACCCTGCAGAAGAAAATTATTGGTTTAATTCAATACTTAAGTGGACCACATTTCTGTTGTGTTATATGATTTTGCACTCTAAAGGGTTGGGGGTTAAATCTTGCTTGTGCTCTGTGTATGTGTGGAGTTTTCATGCTCTCAACATGCTTGGTGGGTTTCCTCTGGGTACTCAAGTTTCTTCCCACAATCCAAAGTGTGACTTTGTGTGTGCCCTGCAATGGGATGGTACCCCACCTCCCCATGGTCCGAGTCTGACTAAGCTCCAGTGTGATGCTACAGAGGTTAAGTGATTTTTCAGGCTATAAAAATCCCTGATTTGTGTATTATAATATTGTAATCTCAATTAAGCCCATTTTATTTCCAGGTTATAATTATAATAAATGTTCAAGAGGTGTGAATATTTATGCAATCGATATTCTATTATGTCAGATTTACTTTAGGGTATTTTAAACATTCTGTAATGAACATGATTTCTAAAATGCCACTGTTTACTCATTCCAAAGTTACTGGTTTTATTTTAATGACCTTCTGCTGTAGAATGAATATAACAACAAGTAGTGTAGAGAAAATACAAATGTTATACCGCAGAAATGCATGTTTGAGTAGGACATGGGAATCATGTTTGAAAATGAAATAAAGGGAACATATAGTCAGGGTTACAACATGCAAAATGTGGGTGTCTCACTGATCATGTGATTCCTAAAAGGATCCGAGATGTTTGGATGTTCGGAGCTTTTGGTCGGAGTGATGGATCTGTACAAAAGCTGGATGGAAGCAACCAAACACACGGCTCTTCACTCTCTCAAACTCGACATGACAGGTTTCGTTCTCCACAGCAGCGCCAATTAGAGGAGAGCAGAAGTAGGGTGAAAAATACGGTAGTATTGACTCTCACCGGAGTCTGGCGCTGTATTGTTACAAACAAACAAAAAAATGTTACGGAAGAAAAAAAAAAAAAAAAACATTCTCCAAGAAGTGTGTATTGATTGTGAATTATTGAATATGAATGCTTCAAGGCAGGACATTGTTGCATGTATGATCTTTTTAGACACCATTTCCCCCTCACCTTTTCATTTGTATGTATTTCCAATCTTAATTTTTTAGTGCTGTTTGCATACTGTATTTTATTGTTATTTTGTGTTTCATTGTCAGTAAGCTTTATTCATTCATGATTTGCAGAGCGGGATCTGGATATGTTTTCATGGCGATCACACAGCGGAAGTGAGGGAATTTGTAAGAGGATCAGATTTTCTCCCAGAAATAGGTTTAAATGAAAACTCTCAACATTTCAGCTAAAAGAAAATACGCCAAAGAATAGC
Source organism: Clarias batrachus (assembly GCA_003987875.1). Lineage (NCBI taxonomy): Eukaryota > Metazoa > Chordata > Actinopteri > Siluriformes > Clariidae > Clarias > Clarias batrachus. The sequence continues at coordinate 20,183 of QMIH01003160.1, forward strand.
CTTGACATACTGTATTAAAAATTAAGCCCAAATAATCATTGTCTGTAACAGAATGTGACCTGGAAGATGAAAACAAAGTTACAGGGCGACTTCTGTTATGTTTTTATGGGAAAATGCAAACAAAAAATGTTATTTTATCTTAATTTTAAACTTTTTTGATTTTTGCTTTTGCCCTGATATTTGTGGTTAGAGCAAAAATGAACAAAATGTAGGCATGAAATTAAACATCTGTCAAATGTACAGACTGAACATGTTTCTAAAGCAGGAGCTAGTTGCATTTTTACTTACTTTGATTCTACCAGTCTTACTTAAAAAAAAAAAAAAATCAAGAGTATTTATATTGACTTGAAAATACATTTTAGATTAATATCGAGACCAAAGATTTAAATGTCCGTAAAAGGTTTTTATAATAATCATAAAAATAATTGTAAAAAATAAATAAATAAATAAATAAAACAAAATAATAGTAATAATATTTATTTATTTATTTATTTATTTATTAATCATAAAACTTTATTTGATCCTTGACCAGAATGTTGGTGATTAATAAATTTAATAAATTCATATTAACAAAGGATCTGAATGACTCCTGCAACTTTGAGTTAATAATAATAATAATAATAATAATAATAATAATAATAATAATAATAATAATAATAAAATAAGAAGAATGATAAAAACAGACACTGAGTGAAATGACCCTGTTTTGATCCTGTTTAAACTTGGAATTTCATTCAGATACCCATGTTTCTTGCATTATACAGGGAGGGTGAAAAATAACTAAGCATTAAAAACTGGTAATAAAGTCCATATTTCTAAGACAAATTTACTGAAAGAAACTGTACATGATCTTTATTACATAGGAACATGAAAGCAAATTTTCAATTTCAACATCAAAGAGTTACAACAAACAGCCAGGGACGGAACAAACAGTCTTCTGAAAGTTGTTTGGGAGAGTGCTGAGAACCTGCTGAATCTTTGCCTCCATGTTCTCCAGTGTGTGATGCTTTGTCCTGTACACCTCCTTATCTGTGTAGCCCAACAGAAAAAAAAAAAAAAAATCACATGGAGTGAGATCTGGACTTTTAGGAAGCCATTGATGAGGTCCGTGTTGTCCCCTACCAACGTTATGGAAAATGCTGGAGGACACAGAGTAAGATACATACACGCACGCACAGTCAGAGCTAAATGAGGTGGTGCACCATGTGGAGGCTCTCCAGTGAAACTACAAGTTGTATAGCCATTAAACATTCCCTAGTTCATTTTTATCCACCCTGTAGATAGATAGATAGATGGATAGATAGATAAAAAATAACTGTAGTATAAAAGTATTCTTTTGCACATTTGTCACATAACACTATTACACAAAAAATATTCAAATACACATTGCAGTTTCTAAATTATGGTTTAATTTATTAAGGGACAAAAGTTATCCAATAATCCTGGGCCTATGTGAAAAAGTGAGTTCTATGTGTTAATTTGTTGCACAAAGATTTGCAAAACATTACCATTTGCTGTTTTTATTTCATTGTTTATTATTTTTTATTTTTTCAAGAGGTGTACTGTAAAATAAATGTGTAAACAGTGTCATATAAAGGAACAATTAATCCGTGCAGGCTGGCATGAGATGTGTAAAATCCCAGACCCGCTGGTATCAACAGGACCAGAGAGTTGAAAACAGCTCAATTTTTCCTGATTTTTTTTTCTTTCTTTTTTTCTCAAATTGAAATTGTTTGCAAAAAGTAGAAATCTAACTGGGGGATAAATTATTTTTAAGCTTTAAGGCCATTAATTATTATAAACGCCTGATAATTTCAATTGCTTAGACCCTTGTTGTCGTAGGAGTCACCTTCACAGGGAGTGAAATCAGTCACCATCATAAACTGGACTTCATGTACACTCTAGAATTAAAAGAAACACTGAAAACATATGTTTCTATTCACCATTTTGTCACTGTAGCCACACCATGATTAAAAAGATGCACAAAGCGTGTCATTATTATAATTATGCAATATCGATAAAAAATTAATACCTGCAAGAATGTATGGAATCATTAGCACATGGTGAGGAGAGGAGAGCAAATCAATGGGAATGAATCAATGCCTGTGGATATAAACAATGGAAGTGTGCGCGTGTGTGTGTGTAAGAAAGAGAAAGAGATAGTGAGTGGTGTTTTGTGACAGAGCCACAGTGTGTGTCAGTAATGAGGCCTTTTATAGGCTTTAATTTGTGGGCCTCCCCTGGGAGAGACTGATGGATGATTGCTCTTTATGCGTTCTCTCTCTCTCTCTCACTCACTCTTGCTCTATTCTGTTGCGCTGCTATATCTTACCCCTTAGCTATTATCACATCCGTGCTCTATCTATCTATCCATCTATCCATCTATCTATCTATCTATCTATCTAATGATTGAACTGAATACAATACAAATAATTTACTGTAATATATTGTGCTCATACATTAAGAGTTTAACATCACATCAGCTGCTTTGATTTGTTTGTTTGTACACAGTTATTAATAATCTGACATAGATAAAGGACTTGGGCGGCATTTTATACTTATATTATTATTAATTAAGCAATATCACTCTCGAGGTCATGCTGTTGTAATGAACACCAGGTCGGTAGAGTGTGATATTGCTTTTATAGAACCGTTCCACAAACAAATTATGATTTGTTTGTTTATTTAACCATTTTTTAAAAAATATATTTATTTATTCATTCTGCCATACATACACTACCTAAAGGATTATTAGGAACAGGATACTAATACGGTGTTTGACCCCCTTTCGCCTTCAGAACTGCATTAATTCTACATGGCATTGATTCAACAAGGTGCTGAAAGCATTCTTTAGAAACATTGGCCCATATTGATAGGAGAGCATCTTGCAGTTGATGGAGATTTGTGGGATGCACATCAAGGACACGAAGTTCCCGTTCCACCATATCCCAAAGATGCTCTATTGGGTTGAGATCTGGTGACTGTGGGGGCCATTTTAGTCCAGTGAACTCATTGTCATGTTCAAGAAACCAGTCTGAAATGATTGGAGCTTTGTGACATGGTGCATTATCCTGCTGGAAGTAGCCATCAGAGGATGGGGACATGGTGGTCATAAAGGAATGGACATGGTCAGAAACAATGCTCAGGTAGGCCGTGGCATTTAAACGATGCCCGATTGGCACCAAGGGGCCTAAAGTGTGCCAAGAAAAGATCCCCCACACCATTACACCACCACCACCAGCAGCCTGCACAGTGGTAACAAGGCATGATGGATCCATGTTCTCATTCTGTTTACGCCAAATTCTGACTCTACCATTTGAATGTCTCAACAGAAATCCAGACTCATCAGACTAGGTAACAGTTTTCCAGTCTTCAACTGTCCAATTTTGGTGAKCTCGTGCAAATTGTAGCCTCTTTTTTCCTTTTTGTAGTGGAGATGAGTGGGTACCCGGTGGGGTCTTCTGCTGTTGCAGCCCATACGCCTCAAGGTTGTGCGTGTTGTGGCTTCACAAATGCTTTGCTGCGTACCTCGCTTGTAACGAGTGGTTATTTCAGTCAAAGTTGCTCTTCTATCAGCTTGAATCAGTCGGCCCATTCTCCTCTGACCTCTAGCATCTACAAGGCATTTTCACCCACAGGACTGCCTCATACTGGATGTTTTTCCCTTTTCACACCATTCTTTGTAAACCCTAGAAATGGTTGTGCGTGAAAATCCCAGTAACTGAGCAGATTGTGAAATACTCAGACCGGCCCGTCTGGCACCAACAACCATGCCACGCTCAAAATTGCTTAAATCACCTTTCTTTCCCATTTCATTCAGTTTGGAGTTCAGGAGATTGTCTTGACCAGGGCCACACCCCTAAATGCATTGAAGCAACTGCCATGTGATTGGTTGATTAGATAATTGCATTAATGAGATATCAAACAGGTGTTCCTAATAATCCTTTAAGTGAGTGTATCTTTCCGCAACTTGTGGAACTAACTAAACACTTCTGGTGGACATTGTGACTGGCAGTTAGTGTAATTAATGATCATTTAAATAAAAGCCATCATGCATTTTTTGAGGGGGCACAATTCCCTTTCATTGGCATCTAAAATTAATTTATTCTGTGTCTTAGGAGCCTGGAAGTTCAGTATAACAGATGATGTCTAAGTTAATATGGAGTCCAGTTCATTATTGGAGGCTCAGGTGTGGAACCGTCCCCAGTCACCACACCCGTCCCAGACAGACCACACAGGCCTCCATGCGATGAGATCTCCAACCAGAAGTGGGGCACCGGGATGAGTCAGGCAGGTCCAGGGGGCAGAGGGGGGTCTGGATCACTGGGAGCTCAGGAACGGCATGTGTACTCCTTTACCTAAGGCAAATCTATTCATTAAAATGCCTGGCTAAATACGTAGGTTTTTAGCCTAAACTTAATCTTGGTCCCAAACATTAATTGGAAGATTGTTCCATAACTTTGGGACTTTTGGTTCTGACTCCTGCTGTAGGTTTTATAATACTTGGTACTGACAAGCAGCCTGCACCATTTGATCGAAGTAGGCGTGGCAGATCGTAAGACGCTAGCAGTTCAGTCAAGCACTGTACCGCGAGACCGTTTAGTACTTTACAGGTCAATAGTAGTATTTTATAAATCTTTATAAAATTTAATTGGGAGCCAATGCAGTGAGGGTAATTCAATGGTGATGAGATCGTAACTTCTGGTTCTAGTGAGGACTCTTGCTGCTGCATTCTGGACTATTTTTTATTAACTTAGTTAAACAACCAGACAGTAAGGTGTTACAAAAGTCCAACGTATACCGTAGGTGATAAAAGAATGAACTAATTTTTCTGCATCGTTTAGTGACAATATATTGCTTATCTTGTCAATATTCCTCAGATAAAAGAATGCTTTTCTGGTAACGTTATCTCCCTCAATGGGTGTGTCAGCACAACATCAGTTAACTGCTATTAAAAACTATTCAAATCCTATAGTTATTGCATGTGTGTTCTATAGGACTAATTTGCCAAATGGTTTAATGTTTAAAAACGTCATTAAAAAGAATATAATTTGTGCATATTTGTATTTATATATTATATATTGTTCTAGAAAGTCAGCTCTTCAAGTACAGTACCTTTACCAGCCTCATTGTTCCTCTCACATGTTGACATGAAACATTTAAGAAAAGAAGAGCAGCTCACTTTGTCTGATAAACGTATCAAAGCTCGGACATTGGAGACTTTCTTTCAAAGGTTGTAGAAATTACCTCATGTAGAACACCATACCACCGCTTATGGTGTTCTCATTTTAGTCCACTAATATGGAGCGTTCACCATCCAATAGTAAAAAAAAAAAAAAACTGAGAATACAAAATGTTCTGACTCACCAGAATCAATAAATTATTGTGAAAAATTTAACTTGTCAAGGATAATTAAAGAATCAGTAAAGAAACTAAACAAATGTATTAATTAGAATAGGAGTTTGCTTGACATTACTAATTTGAAGCTTGGATCAAGACCACAGCCCAGGGCTTTCTCTGACTAGTCAATTTGTTTTCCCCAGCAAATTTTATCATGCACTTTATGTACTGAAATAACATAATGAGGAAGAAGAAATCAAAAACCTTCAAAACCAGAATCCTACATTACTGTGCAAAAGTCATTTTGCTAATTCGTAATTTCTTCACATTAAATAAAATTTAAATATAGGAATGTCAATTAAATAAAAAGAAATGAGGAGAAATTATTTACTGTGACCGGTTGCAAGGTGCCTATAGATATCATTTAAAATTTGGTTGTTTATGTAACAACCTCAGCAGCGACCTCATTTCCCCTCTCGTCTGTTCCAACCCTAAGCATTCAGCATCAGCAGTATACTGCATGAATTCACTTACATTTTTATCTCATTATACATCTGAGCAGTTAAGGAACTTGATTGGTGGTGCTGAGGTTTGAACCTGCGACCTTCTGAAAAGTAGCGCAACTCAAGGTCAAGACTTTTGCACAGTACTGTATGTCCAAAGAAAATGTGGGTAAAAAGCCAAAAGTCCATCCAGAAAACCAGAAGGACCAAGTAGAGCTTGATTGGCCTACAAGGCTAGTCTTTGAAAAAAACATAATGCATTCCCAAACTGGTGCCTTAAATATCTGTAAAGTATACTTTAAACTGGAAGGATGCTATAAGAAAAAAAATCTGCTGGTTACAATCATAATTCCATATAAATCTTGCAAACATTTAAGCACTTATGCTGGAGCTATTGGGGTAAAAAGACTAAACGAAAAAAAAAAACATTATGCTACGATCAACTAGCGGAAGGGACATAAAAACGTCTCAGAGACATGAAAACGCCTCTATATTTCCACATCATGATAACATTACATTTACTAAGATCATATAATAAGGAAGAAGTCGTCTAAAGTCTAAAAGCTAAGAAAAGGTTCGCTACCAGTGGAGAACAGAAGAAAGAACAAGGATACTAGCCACTTATTAAAGTCAGTTATTTATTTATTTATTTTCCAAGAGCTAATAAATTTAAACTAACAAGTTAATGAATTAATGAACATGTCCAGGATTTAAAAAGGTCAAAATTAAGAATAAGGAAAATGAAAAAAAAAAAAAAAACATGTATAATGAGCTAATCTTGATTTGCAATGCTTCGTTATAAGGTTTGGTTTGTTAGTTTTTTTGCCTTTTGGTTAAATCAAATTCTCTGCCTAAAATCATTGCTTTGATATTGCATGAACAAATTGCTTTCATGTTAGAAATCACAACAGACTCGGTTCTGCCAAAAAACAAACAAACAAACAAAAAGTTCTGCTTTTAAAGACTCAGCTAATGAGTCTCAGGTGAACTCAATAATCAGGTGATATTAAGCCATGTGAGGCATGGTGTAGTTAATCACTGATTGTGTGCTGTAGGTATATTAGTTGGTGGTTGGTGAAATTTTTTAAATAAAAAGCACAAAAAAAGAAAAGAAATAATAAGAAAATATAATTCGAAAATGTTTAATTTAGTTAAAATTAGTCTTTTGTATGTGTGTGATTATGGAACATGACAGTGAGAAGCCTAAAGGGTTTAGCATTTTATATGAATTTGTATGAAATATAAAATATAACCGAGTGTTTCGGTGCTTCGGGTTAAAATACAGACCAACAGTCCACAGTAGTCCTGCACATTTATAAACTGACATTTTATGATTTTTAACATGTGTTATTGCCACTAAATTGAACAAATTCTAGTTTTACATGCTGATCTGCAGTATGCTATTTCACAAAATGTAAAGACACATATTAAAGATATTTAAACCACTGACTTTCTTCGTTTATGCAAAATCAAGATAGCGTAATGCCAACACTTTAATACATGTTGCTCTGGGATTATAGTAATCAGTCTCATCACTTGTGCTTTCTTTGGATACAGTCTGATTGAAAATTAACCTACTGCAACTTTTGTCTTAAAATGACTCTAGCATGTTAAAATTCTGGTTATAGGTCCTCCAATATATGAAACAAATATCATTGAAAAAGTGAGTTTTGACCAATGTACAGACAAAACATTTCTTCTACTTTTATAGATTATTCGTTTAAATACATAATGTAGAAAAGTTCAAAACATCTTAACCTATCTCAGACATCTCTTTTTTTGCATTAAAATAATCTGTACTTTAAAAGAATGTTTGACTTTCATCCATTCTAATAATCATTAAAGTAATAATAAATCAAAATCTTATTGTTTCCCCAAATCAGTCATTTTTGGTCCTTTATTATACATTTTTTTTTTCTTTTACCATAGACATCATTCCACATAATAATAATATTTATGGTTGAAGATTGTTTTAAAGGCAACCTGAAATAAAACTGACCTTTCATCCTGATATACTGAATGTAAGCACGGCTGGGATGTGGCCGCATTACTGCTGCGCTGATATGTAGCACAACACAACCTCGAGTGTGATATCTCTTTTATACAACAGGTCCACAAACAGCATTTATTATCACCGGATTATGATTTGTTTATTTATTTATTTATTTATTTATTTATTTATTTAACCGGTTCTTTTTAACACTTATCCTTTCCTGCCTGCAGAAACAGACTAACTGCGACTGGTGGAGCTGGTGACCAACAGTTAGTGTAATTAACAGGGGTGAAAGTAGTTTTAAATTCTTACTGGTACTGGAGAAATTTACTAGATTCACATTTTATTTTAACCTTATTCCAATATCAGCTAACATCTGGGTTGAACCCCAAAAAACATTAAATGGAAAACTAGAGCAATATGTAGCTTGGAAGTTAGAATCCTTGTTTTACCCACCAAGTAGTGCCCTTGATGAGGGATTAAACTGTGATTAGTAGCGATAAATATGGTGGCCGAGAAGTGCAAAACAACTTAACAAAATGAAAACAAAATAACAAATTAAAAACCACAATAACAAAACCCAAAACAAGATAAAACATTCAAAAACAAAATAACAAAACAAAATAACAAATTAAAAACCACAAGAACAAAACCCAAAACAAGATAAAACATTCAAAAACAAATTAACAAATYCAAAAWCAAAATAGCAAAACCGAAAACAAATTCACAAAACGCAAAACAAAATAACAAATTAATTTTGGGTTTTGTTATTGTGGTTTTTAATTTGTTATTTTGTTTTGCGTTTTGTGAATTTGTTTTCGGTTTTGCTATTTTGATTTTGAATTTATTTAGTTTTCGGTTTTGTTAATTTGGTTTGCACCTCTCGGCCGTTCAGAAACTAACCGGAAAAGGTAGGTATAGTTTGCGAATGAAATTCTTACCGCTGATTGGACGAGACATCTGTGATCTCATGATTCCGTGTTTCAGAAGAGTCAAATTATTGGCCTGCATGAAGCAAAGAAACAACTAAAGAGATTCATGAAATGACTGGAATTGGGTTAAGAACTGACCAAGACATTATTAAAACCTGGAAATAAAGTGTAGAACTTTCAACTTTATGAAAAAAATCATGAATGATAAGAGATGACCTATGCTCTTGGTGAATTCAACAATGTGACTAAACAGCTGTGTGGCCATAAGAAAACCATTCATTAGTGAGACTCATCACAACACAAGGCTACAGTTTATCATGAAGTATAAAGGTTGGACTTTGGAGCAATCGAAAAAGGTCATGTGGGCTGATGAGTCCAGATTGAGGCTATTCCAGAGCGATGGGCGTGTCAGGGTAAGAAGGGAAGCACATGAAGTGATGCATAATGATCAAGCCCCTGGTGGCAGCATTATAATCTAGGGTTGCTTCAGTTGGTGAGGCCATGATTACAATAAAATGAAGTCAGCTAATGACTTGAATGTACTGAGGTTACATCATCACATCTGTGGAGTTTTTCTTCCCTGATGGCACGGCCATAATCCAGGACTCAAATTGTGAAAGAGTGGTTTTGGAATCATTTTCACATATGAATTAAAAGTCGTTGGCGTGCGCTGTGGAAGGCATTACGGAGAGGTTCAACTCTTCCGTCATCAATAGAAGAAACAAAGCCATTGACCAATGAAATATTAGAGTGTGCGTCTTCTGTTTTTGGCCAGTCAGAGAAACTTCTTCAGATGTTTTTCCTTCCAACCAATAGATTACTAGGATCTCAAGTGGCAATGATGGAGGCGAGCAGTCTTCCACAATGGAGTGCTTTTAAAATCAAATTCCAACAGATCAAACAGAAAATCCCTGGGCCTATTTCATGTTGGCCATTTAGTTTGTGACACGAGTGGAAAAAGTTCTTCTTCTGGCACCTTTTATTCGTAAGCTGAGAGTGTAACGTTTGTTTCTCGTACCATTTATTGTTTTTTTTTTTGGTCCACAGAGACCTTTCCTTCATAACAAAGTTGGGCCATGTAGCCAAGCAAAGCAATTCATGCATATTTATATTCCCAGTTAGCCAGGAGAACATTTTATTGCAAGTTCTTTAAACGCACATCCTGAGTGTGTGGCAGAGAAAGTGCAGTTCGCCCGCCGCTGTGGTTCATCCTCGCCTGTCTTTGCACCGTTCCGTTCCAGGCAGGGCGTCTGGGACGAGATGAAAAGCCGCTTTACTCTGTTCAGCACCTGTTCACCTCCCTCATCTCCCCACACCCCTGCTTTGCTTCACGTCGCCCTGGATGTCTGGGAAACAACGAGAGAGCCGTGAGTGAGTAGAAAAATATTGGTTTGGCTTTTTCGCCTCCGGTTATGCTTTGCTTATTCTGTTTTTCTTCTGTTTTTCTGTTCTGTGTTCTTTCTCTTTCTTCCTGATGGCTGCATGTCACTTGTAAATCTCATCTTCAAGCAAACCTGAGCTCAAGGTGCCCCTTCTTGTGCTTCTAAGATGTTTTTACAAAGCAGGGCAAGTTCACAGCTTCACTCTAATAGAAAGTGAACGACTGAAGACCGAGAGAAACGCGGAAAAAATCCATGATTTTTATTGACCAGCATTATGAACAATCAGAGATATCATGTTTGAATTGATTTGAGTGTAACTACCGTAAATGGGGGTTGATCGTAAAATATTGCTTATGAATTATTTGTCATAAACTTGGTGCATCATTTGTAATACAAGAACTGTTAACGTGCTCCACTGACTATTGCTCAACAGCAGTGTTTTATCAACAAAATATACAATATATATAAATAAATAAAAATGTTTTGTCTGGACATTGGTTAGAACTCGCTCTTTCAATGATACACTGGAGGATCAGAAACCAGTCTCAGCAGATTTCAGTCTGTCTGTATGTCTGTATGTCTGTCCAGCAAGATTTTGTCACAGCATCACACAAAACTGGCTGCACAGAATTTTATGAAACTTTGGCAGTACTTTGGTATGTGCCTGAAGTTAAATCCGTGCCATAAATTAAACAAAAATTTCGAGTAGAAGTTATGAGCAGTTATGTTCCAGATTACCTCTTAAGTGGTCTTAAATCAACCACTGGACAGAATTTAATGCATCTTTTGTAATACTGAAGTTGAATATTTGCCTAAAGTTTAACTGCACCATGTTGAGTAAAAGCTCTCAGATTACCGAAGAACTTGAAGTACAACTTAGCATAAACAAGGCGTAAGATACTCAACCTTACGGAATGTGATTTCTGTGTATTAATAAGTTAGACAGAGAGTTCTGCTCTACATAAAGACACAGACGTGTATGTGAGCTTCAACCTGAAATAATAATAATAATAATATCACTGATTACATTAAAGATCAGCAGATTATTATTAGCTTTAAGCTTAGATTTGAACAATTTTTAAAACTCCTTAACCATTTATGCTAGTATAATATAATCCAATTAAACTCTAGTGTTATGATATAATATTAGATTTTAATTTTAATTTTGAACTATAACTCTGTAGTCTTTCATTTAATCCCCAAAACATCTACAGTCTTGCCAATTTGGACTTTGAGTCCATACCTTCGAATGACCATCCATAACGCAATCCATAGGTTAGTTTGCTCTCCTGTGGTCATTATGGGGTTTGTACTAAACCTTTATCCTGCTCTGGTCATTCAACAAACATCCCATTAAGGATCAATAAGATCCATCCATCCATCCATCTGTCCATCATTAGGGCTCACTGAGTTTTTTTAACAATGAATGCAATCAAACTTGTCTGGATTTGCTGCCACCCTATGTTGAGAATTACTATTTATGTTGAAAATATATTTTTTTTTATAAAGAGCTCTTACCACTTTCAAGAAAAGCACGTTTTTAATTCCTCAAATATATCCATGTGTTCATTCTGTTTATAAAGTTTCCACTTGAATGTCTTTTTTTAAGCACAATTAAATCTACCTTACGTGAAAAAGTCCCGCCCCTTCATTTCGTCATGCTTTGCTTCCAAAGACCCAGGCTTTCTTGTATTTTTTATCTAGTCTTGAGGAATGGTTCTCCAGGATTCTTAAAGGGCTTTTTCACTTCTCAAGTTTTTTGTCCTTCGTTTTCAGCCCTGTCTGTATATTCTTTACTGTTCTGACATACAGTATATGACATATTAAAAATGTATCTACAGTATTTCCAGTTTTCAAGCATGCCTATGTCAGAAAACAATGTGCTCCTCACCACTGATCTGATTTATTAATTATTTTATCACACCAGGGTGTCCTGTGCAAGGAATGAAACATGGCTGGGGATTCGTGCTGTTACAAGAAACTAATCAATGATGCTTAATAAATCAGAGTTAATTTTAACCTTGATTACTTTCCTAGAGAGCGCTTTGAAGTGTTTTCTTCTACAGTATATCACATCATCTATTTATTTATTCATTCATTCAAAATGGCATTTCTAGTATTGTGGAAATTCTGCAAAACTAGATAAGTCCTGTTATCTTTTGTGCTATTGCAGCTTTAAACACTCACTCATCTATACCGCTTAATCCTTTATTCAGGTTCACAGGGGCCTGGAGCCGATCCCAGGAGACTTAGTGCACATGGCAGGGTACACCCTGGACAGTGTGCCAATCCATCGCAGGGCACACACGCATACACTCACTCAGGGCAATTTGGGAATGCCAATTAGCCTAACCTACATGTCTTTGGACTGTGGGAGGAAACCGGAGAACCTAGAGGAAACCCACCAAGCACGGGGAGAACATGCAAACTCTATGCACACAGAGACGGGGATCGAACCCGGACCCTGGCGGTGCGAGGCGACAGTGCTAACCACTACACCACCGTGCCGCCCAGCTTTAAACAATACTGGAGACTCCTTCCATAAAAGCTAGAGGGAACATTTTTAATTTGTGCATAAGGAACATCCAAAAAGACAAACGATCCATAAAGACCACCTTAGCACAAACCACCACGCTGAAACCACCGTTACAGAAAATTAACCTTACACCTTTTTGTCCAATCAGGATCAAGGCTCAAGTCTGCTGCGTAGTTTATTTGAAGATTGTCTGGAATAAATATCCAACGACATTACATCATCCAGTAAAGTTGTATTTTTCAACCTTTAAATAAAGAAGCTTATAAATAAACACAGTCATCCATCTACAGCTTCCCAAATCCCTCATTTCCTCCTCATCAATCAAGGACGGACAGACGGCCCCTTACAGCTACTCAGACAATACGGTTTGCTCTGGGCTCCGCCCCAGATCCGCCCACTCAGCTTGACTTTTGGCATGCAGCAGCTTTTGGATGCCGCCTCTTTTTCTTTTTTTTTTTCCTCCTCCAGCAGCTCCAGGATCGATACCAGAGTGACACGATACAAACGAGCTGTGACCACACGGCATCTCCTCTCTCTCACACACATACACACGGTGTGCGAGTGGGAGAAAGGATGACATGCCCACCACACACAGTATGAGGTGGGAAAGTAGAGATTAAGAGCAAGATTAAGGAGCGAGAGCAGCGAGAAGGCCGCGTTAGATGAGAGGAAAGCAGCGTTAATTATTTCGGCCGCACGTGGCTCAGCGGTCACTTCAGCCCATTGTTTACACAAAGTACTTATTATTATGCCTCCGCCAGCACCCTGTGGGAACCCTCACACTACCGCCACCCCAACCCCAACTGCACACACACACACACACTCCATATATACACTCCTCCCACATGCACGACTCCATCTAGTGTGGCAAAATCGTGTTAATTTACCCAGTGAGAAATATTAACCATATTATATCAAATAACTGCCAGAGACAATTCGCTAGCCAGACCCGTGACTTCATTTTAATTGATTTCCTTACATGCTCGAGGCCCAGATTGATTCGGTTTCCACTGACGGAGTGTTTATTAAAAGCATTACACCGAGAAATATATAAATCATTATTGCTCGTCAGCTGCGCGCGTGCTTTGTTAGATATGAAAACATCGAACTGTGTGCTTGGCTTTCACACGCAAGGAGGCTGAAAATTTGTTATTAATTTTTGGAGGAGGGAAGAAAAAAAAAAAAAGGATTAAAGCATCAGTCTGGGACGTTGTTTGGTTTGGTTTTCTGATCGTGTCTGTTAAAAGAGAGAAATCGGCACGCTGCGACGTAAAGAAAGGAATGCTAATCGTGTTGCACTTCTCACGGTTGAAACTCATTTGTTTCATTCAAGTGGATTGAATGAAATCGAAGGCGATGTGAGACGAGACACGAAGGAAAAACTGCCATGAGGTGGCTTCTTCTTCTTCTTTTTTTTTTTTTTTTAGCTAGCCGTCTGCCTCCTACAGGCATGCCGTTTGGCCAAATCCAAATCCTCCTAATCATCTTTTGGAGTTCGAGGGCACAATATGTTGAAACACGCAGGGTGCGCGCATATACGGTACAGTACAGCACACACACACACGTCCAGGAGGTCTCTTGCTTTTACACACACACACACACACACACACATTATGCATCCAACACACGAACACACTGTCCTTAGTACTACTACACACCACACACACTCTCATGTCCTCCGTGCCCTGAGGGAGAGGGAGTGTTCTTTAGTATAATCCCCTTGTTCAGACTCTGGTGCGTACACTACAGTAGATTGGCTTCACCGAGACACACACTCCTCCTTCTCTCTATCTCTCTCTCTCTCTCTTTCTCCATGCTTTCATCAAAGCAATCCTTTACTCCCACTGCCAGAGGATGACAGAGGGACATGTTCTTTTGTTTCTCTTCCCTGAAAGCGCAGGGCTGCTGCACCAGCGCCCCGGTTGCCCGCAGTTAAGACGTACTGAATCATTTGATATTCGACGCCGAGCGCTCTGTGATGCCCCTTCTGTGGAGATTCGCATGCAACAAGCAAAATAATGCGGATATACCTATCTGTGAGCCGATCTCATGAAAGTCATTTTCTTACCAAAAAAAAAACAAAACAAAAACAAAAAACATACAGTAATGAGCGATTCTGTAGTACAGCAAGTGTTAAGTGTTAAGTTCTTACCGGGACTGGTAATAAAACCAAAATGTTCCGGGGTTCAGGTTCAGGTTTCTTTATTCATACCAGTAGGTAAAATAGTTTTGCAGCATAGTGTAAAAGAAAAAAAAGAGGCATCCGATCATACACTACATCAATACAGTATGATACGATTCAACAGGACAAGCGTTTCAGTCGTTTCATTTATAAAACTGATGGCGTCTGGAATAAACCTGCACCTGTAACTTTTTATCCTGCACTTGGGAACGGAGAATCTTTGATCGGATGGCAGAAGCTGAAAATGTCTATTTAAGGGCTGTAAATTACCGTTTAATACTCGTCCCTAGCCGATATCATTGTTTTTTGTGCGGTGAGTTTAGGTTCCTGTCCAATCAGCTTCCTTTAAAGTAAAATAAAAGTAAAGCCTTTATTTTGTCACATATACATTACAGCACAGGGAAATTCTTTGTTTCAGCCATGGTACAGCGCCCCTGGAGCAGTTAGGGTTAAGGGCCTTGCTCAAGGGCCCAACAATGGCAATCTAGCTGAGCTGGGAATCGAACCGCCGATCTTCCGATCAGTAACTCGGTGCCCTGAGCCCTCGGAGCCACCACTGCCCTGCATTACCATTAAATAATCAGAGAATTTATGGCGGCGCTTTGATGTAGTGGTTAGCAGCGTCACATTGCACCTCCAGGGTCCGGGTTCGATTCCCGTCTCTGTGTGCATGGAGTTTGCATGTTCTCCTCATGCTTGGTGGGTTTCCTCCGGGTACTCCGGTTTCCTCCCACAGTCCAAAGACAGTACATGCAGGTTAGACTAATTGGCGTTCCCAAATTGCCTGTAGTTTGTGAATGAGTGTGTGTGCCCTGCGATAGATTGGCGCCCTGTCAGTGGTGTACCCCGCCTCATGCCCTAAGTCTCACGGGATAGGCTCAAGGCCCTGCGACCCTGTATACAGGATAAAGCAGGATAGATGATGAGTGATGAGTGCAGAGAAATTTCTCAATGAAAGCACGAAAAAATAAAACATAGACATCAGAGTTAGATCCATGTTTAATACCGACAGTTTCAATGTAAGCACTGATGGTCCGTCTTACAACAGTGTCACAGTTAGATTCAACGTTTAGACCAAAGTTAGAGGCAATGATTTTCCCCAGGTATTTGTACAAAGTGACCTGATCCAGAGTCTGACCTTTAATCCATAAGGCGTTAGAACGTTTTTCTAAATCAATGATCACGTCTTTAGTTTTAGGAACATTCCAGCCGCAGGTGAGACTCATCACACCATTTGGATAAAATCATTCATCAGCCCATGGCTGCGTTCACCATCCTGAAGCAGGCTTACAATAACTACAGTACATGTCGTCTGCATGCTAATATATAATATAATATTATATATTATAATATAAAGCAATGTTTAAAGAAAATGAACTCATTAACATAACAGTGCATATTGAACTGTTAAGGAAATTCGTAACATGTAGCACAACATGTATGAGAAGGATTCCAAGATGGCGCCGGTACGACTGCTCCGACCTATTAGACCTTGTTTTCGCTTTTTAAGTTAATTTTCAATCACTTTATATTCTTTCTTAGATATAGTAACGTAAAGTTTTTTCTTTACTTCCTATTTTGTTTTTCCTATTTATTGTTCCTATTAAGAGTCTTCGTTTTAAGATCAAGGGCAGTCGCCTAAGCATTTCACTGCGTATCGTACTGTGTATGGCTGTGCATGTGACAAATAAAATGTTTTTGAATTTGAAAATTAGAATTTGAGAAGATGCAAAGCACGAATGTGTAGATTATCCAGGGGGGGAAAAAAGAAAGAGGAATCTGACCACATTGCATCGTTTCAGAATTTGAATAATATGGAGTCCAGTTTGTTATTGGAGGCTCATATACAAAATTGTAGGAAACTGAGAGACTCATAAAGATTTAAGTCCTAAAGGAAGTTATACAATTCTAATACTGTAGACTCCTTATCAAGAAGCACACTGTTTAATGACACACAAGTTTAATCAATTCATGGAGAAAAAGTCACAGAAATTCCAGAACATTAAAGGTAACAATACTGTATAAAATGTGTTTTCTGTTTTTTAAAAAAATAAATAAATAAATTTTCCTTTACTTCCCTTTTTTTTTTTTTTTGTATTACCTCTGATTGTCCAGTTACAGCCGATCATCAGATCTGCATATATTTAATGAGGCATATATTTTATCCCGGCTGCTCTTCCTGATGCCCAGTTTATCCAGAGAAGGACCTGCTCCAACTGGATTCTGCTTCATGATGGTTTGGAGCTACACATGCTGCTCCTGAGCTCCCAGTGATCCAGACCCCCATCTGCCCTCTGCACCTGCTGACTCGTCCCTGAGCTGAACTGGACTTTTGTGTTAATTTAAATTAACTTCTGTTATATCGAACTTTCATCTGCATAACACACATGATGTTATACAATTTCTGTTATCTGTTATCACCCAGATGAGGATGGGTTCCCTGTTGAGTCTGGTTCCTCTCAAGGTTTCTTCCTATTGCCATCTCAGGGAGTTTTTCCTTGCCACTGTCGCCGTCACCCTTGGCTTGCTCATCAGGGACAATCTCATTATCTAGTCACATTTTTCTTAVWMRTATATACATTTCCATAAGTCTTCTTTTCATTTTCKTTTCATTTCTGTGAAGCTGCTTTGAGACAATGACCATTGTTAAACGCGCTATAGAAATAAAATTGAATTGAATTGAATTGAATTTGGGAACTGCGCTAAAAGTGCAAATCCCCCAGTGCCCAGGGTCGGGTCCATGCCCAAGAATCACACCTGGACAGCAGCAGTGCCACATGCAACCAGGAACCTAAATAAACTATAGTGGGTCGAGGTGGAACGTTACTTCAGAGTGATAACTCCACTGTTGTTACTGTTTTTGGATCTCACCACCCTGTCATTGATTATTGATTGTTTTCCTATAACCACACACACTCAAATATTTCACCTTTCCTTAAACACAAGCTGTCTTAACCCTTTTTTTTCCCCCTCAATCAATCAACAATTTGTGCACGCTAAAAAAGTGAAAAATAGTGAAACAGGAATCGAGAGGGAAAAGACAGTTGTGTGGCTCAATTCTTGCCATTAGATGTGTGCGAGCTCTCAGCAGCAGGTCTGTGTGTGTGTGTGTGTGTGTGTGTATGTGTGTGTGTGTGTGTGTGTGCGCGCTCGCCTACAGCATGCCCCCAGCTAATCTTTGACTCAAAGCGTTCATTTCGCTGCTGCTCTGCTCATTCTTATTCGCTGCTAAAGCAGATCAGGGCGGCATCAGCCTTCTGTGGGACGCACACTGAGCGAATAAGTGTACAAGTGTGAGATTGTGTGTGAGATGGAGTGTGTGTGTGTGTTTTGAAGATGGTAATAGGCTTTGGGATGTGGTGTTGCTCCAGGGTATGATGGGAATCTGTGTATGTCTATAACGTAAATGATCTCTGTAGATCAGGCACACGCGTGGTGAGCACATGATGGGGGGGGCGGGGGATGTCCTTTTAAAGTCAATAATGTTTTTAATACATTTTTAATCCTTTACAAAGAGGCTATTTTAGTTAGATATGGTTTAGATGATTCCAAATGGCTTTGACCTGTACTTTGGAAATAAGTTGTAATTAGTCATGATTTTGTTATTATTATTATTATTATTATTATTATTATTATTATTATTATTATTAATTATATGCCTGAATGTTCCAATTTTCATTTTACTGAATTAGAAAATTAATTAGATTCTATATATACTGTGGGTGTATATTGTTGTACTTCTTTTGTCGTCACCCAAATACACTCCCTGTATGAGAGAGAATCACAGATGAGAAATGGAAAAAGTCGATCAGATAAAGATGAAGTTTTGTCTTAAAACGACTCCGGCGTGTTAAAATTCACTTCTAGCACTTCAGCGCTGTTATTTCAGCCAAAGTGAAAATATGAACTAATCCCAGTCAAAATATATTCAGTTTCGTTAATTTCTATTGGTGCAGATGCTTCTTTAGATTGCGCAAGTAGCTTATTAGTATCTTATTTTAATATATATATATTCACACTGCTTTGTAATTTGTGTGGTCCTAGGAAGCTGACAAACACATAAAAAATGATGAATAAGACATGTGCAAGGTTAAACAATGGTTAAACAGCTATTATCACTTTTGTTGCCAGCTATTTTGACAATAATGGCTGTATGGTGAGTTATTTCCAGAGGACAAGAAATCTATAGTGTTATACAAGGTGCACAGTGACTATTTTAAATACATATCAGAATTTCATTTCGATAGTTTTGAGGTTTGAGAAGATGTACAAAGATGTTTGCTGAAATTAGAGGGATGTTTAAACTTTATTATTATTTTTTATTTAA
>QMIH01003161.1:2742-26632 GCA_003987875.1 Clarias batrachus
TAACTACAATGTTACACTTGATTTTATCCGCTACTACGTGCAGCTCTAAAGGAGCTGCGGCTCATTAATCCTTGAGAGAATGAAATAAGGTCTGACGCGTCGGTCTATAGTTATATAGCGCCACTCAGTGGTCAAAGCCAGCAACTGCACGCCGTCACGGTGAGGTACGACGGCGAAACTAGAAAACTGGCCTGCACTCATCTGTATGCAACATCCAGTAAATATTATGTTAGTATTGTTTAATTTATATTTTCATAACACTAATGCTCACGTCTAAAGTTCTAAATGTTTTTATTTCTTTTTTGAGTATTACTACAGTAGCTTCTTTCATTTCAGTTTACAGACACACATACACTTGCATATCTGCACACCTGCAAGCATGCACACACACACACACACACACACACACACACACACACACACAGAGAGAGAGTAAACAGTTGCCTTTTGTTTCTTTTCTGCTGTTCCAGTAATGAATGTGCACAGTTTATTTATSTATTTTTCCTTTATTACACCTCTTGGACTCTGTATGGTTCTGACCGCTGGTGCTGTGAAGTGTTTAATTTCCCAGAAATAGAAAAATTTTTTTTCCCCTCCAGCTTTCAGGTCAGATTAGGGTTCCCGTTTTTTTTTTTTTTAAACTGTGAGGAAAGAGGAGAGCTGGGGGTCGAACCTGAAGGTTTTTGAGAAAGTCCCTAATTCAGGTGCAGGTGGGTAGTGAGAGATCTACAGAGGGCGGGGCAGTGTTGTGACTTAGTATGTCAGGAACCATCGCATTGAAAGCTAAACTGAAATCAAGGAGGAGCATTGTTACGCAGCTCCTGCAATGTTCTAGAGGGCAAAAGTTAAAGATTTTAGTGACGACCTCCATAAGCTGATCCACTCTTTACTTACTTTCCTGCCTTTTTTAGGTTCATTGATTTAAACATTCGTCTTACTTCTTGTTCTTGTAAGGTGACAATGTGGGTATTACTTTCTGGTAGTCATAAAAAAAAATCTCAAAGTACAAAAACAGTTTCAGATTTTTTTTACACCACTATTCAAAACAGATCCCTGTCAGCTGCAAACAGAGTGAAACATCACGTCTTGTACTTATAAGCAGCGCTTTGCTTCCTGCTGTCCATTCCACAAGCACACACATCTTACAGCCATATGATGCTCCTTGACCATGGGAGATTAACAGGGCCAAAATTCACCAAAGCAAAATAGCATGTTGAATTACATGAACTGAACAAAACCTTGTTGGAATAAAAATGTTAGAATTTTTCTGCATTGCAATTTGATCTGAATGGAAAGAAATCCTCACAGCATAGGATTTCAAATTAAAATTTATTCCAACCTTTTAACATTTAATGCAAAATAATGAAGTTACTAGATTTCTGTTTAAAAATATTTACAGGTGTTAAACATAACATTTATGGAAGAAAATTAGCATCATAATTACTTGAAGTATATCAGCCTTTGAAAAATACATTTTGAAATTTAATCACTGTTTAATTGTTAATTTTGAAATTTAAATACTACGGAATTTATTAAACTGAAATATTTTACTTTAAAAAGCAACATCTTTGAATTAAGTGTTCTGAATGTCACACGAAATTTTCAACAATCCATTTCAACTGTGAAATTCAGATAGAAAATTCAAGCTTGGAAATTCAAGTACAAATTCAATACAAAATTCAAGCACAAATTCAATATAGGAAAAGCAATCGAGCCAGAACGGAATCCGTTCGTCAGTCACGTGACCCAGGGAAGCGGACATCTTCGATACCGGCTCCCAGTGAGTCTCGCTACATGGCGGAGGGCAGCGGCTCGGTAAGTGCATCTGCAGTGTGTTACACTCATTATATATTATCAGATGTTTTAGTCATTTTACTGTGATAAAGGAAATTAGTCAAAGTTTAGTTAAAGTGGGGCTAGTGAGCACGAGACACACACTGGTGTTTGTTACACACACACACACACACGAGATATTGTAAAGCAGTGATTGCTTTTCCTGTATTGAATTTGTGCTGGACGTGGCCGCACAAGGAAAATTCATGACAAATCAAAGAGACAGATAATCCCAATGGTAACAAAAGAGCCCAGAAAGACTTCTAAAGAGATCCAAGGTGAATGCTCAAGGAACATCAGTGTCAGATCGCACCATCCGTCAGAGAGAGTAATGGTTGGAGCATTATGTCAAAATGTCAATTTTTGATTGATTTATGATAACCTTTGACCTAGAAGCAATTAATCATCAATCATAGTTCATATGAATAAATAATAACTATATTAACCACTCACGGTCAAAGGTACATTAAGGGTGGGTAGTTGTTTCTTTATAGTTTTCACAAGTTTAAGTAATTAAGAATGTTGTTGTCTTTTCTCCTGTGAGAGTAAAATGTTTAAGTCACTAAGAGTTTTTTGTCTCCTTTCCCCTTCTGAAAGTAAAATGATTTTCTTTCCACCGGGGGTATCCAAAACGTCAAATGTTGATTGATTGCTGATAGGTCAAAGAGTGTTAAGGGTAGTTGTCTCTAATTTGTTTTGCACGTGTTTAAGTCATTAGGAAAGTAAAAGGTGTTTTTTTTTTTTTAGGTCTTTCCTCCTGGTGTATCCAAAACGTCAAATGTTGATTGATTGCTGATAGGTCAAAGAGTGTTAAGGGTAGTTGTCTCTAATTTGTTTTGCACGTGTTTAAGTCATTAGGAAAGTAAAAGGTGTTTTTTTTTTTTTAGGTCTTTCCTCCTGGTGTATCCAAAACGTCAAATGTTGATTGGTTGCTGATAGATCAAAGGGGGGTGTTAATGGAACAGTTGTCTCTTAATAGTTTTCACGAGTTTGAAGTTATATCTAAAACGTCAACCTAATTTTGACGGCTCAAGTCATTAAGGGTGTTTACAACCGCCTTGCCTTCTAAATTTTGACCAATCAGATTAAAGTAACTGATACCGCGTAACACAGTTTCCTTTCAAATATGGCGGCTCAGGGTAAGGAATAATGTTGATTTTAAAGTGTTCAACTATGGCTGCTTGTCCAGATGCACCGAAAAAATCTAAGGCTACTTTGACAAGAATTCAAACATTTTCAGAGCACGAAAAGATTCAGTATTGGGGATTGACGAATGGATGTACCACCGGCTTCATTTTCAACGCAGAAAAAGAAGACGTTACGCTGTTTAAGTCATCGGAACCAGGACACATACACTGGAGTAAAGCTACAGAGAGAATAACTTTTGATCAGATTAATTGGAAAAAGTTCCGTAAATGGTGTAAGGACCTTGAATATTACATAGTGCACGATGTGTTTTCACCGGAGGCTTTCAAACGTAAATGGATAAGCAAGTCATCTCCGCAGGACACGTATCACATGAGACTAACAAATTTTGCTAAGAACGAGGTTTCGCTGCACTGCTACATTGTCTTTTTTGGTGATGACTGGTTAGAMGTGAACAAGCACAGCGGTTGTGTGAGGTATGATCGAACTAGCTGGGAAGAGCTTCGATGCTGCTTTAAACAAATTGATGACTTATTTCTACAGCTGGAAAGAAACAAAGAAACATCTGAAATAAAACTAAGACTGACTGATCTCTTCTGATCACCTCTCCTTCCGAGCAGAACAACGCGCCGCCTCCGAAACACACATACACACCCTATGGACTCCTCCCCTTCTCTGTATAAGAAGACGTCTTACCAGCTTGTTAAAGACCATCAGCTTTTTGAACACCAGTAAACAGTATGACTTGCGAATACAGCCCCATTCTTTACAACTCTCTCGCTACCGAGGCAGCCTGCTCGGGATTTGAAGAAGATGAAAGCTCCGGCGCAAGGTTAGGAAAAAGAAATCTCACCTATCTACCAACCAATGATGATGATGAACACGACGGGTGTCTACCCACCGTCACTTTAACCATCATCCGCGCTGTGACAGGGGAGCTGTTGGACAGAGATCTGTTATTGATCAGGATCTGAAAGACAACTGCCACGGATGTGCGATTGATCACCCGAGTCAACTCCAGCACGCGTGTTTGTTCGATCCTGACAACTACTACCTGCACATGAACGCCTTCAGATTGTTGAAAAAACTGTTTAAACCGTGGATGAAACACACTTTAGCAAGAGCTCTGAAATTGTGTGGAATCAACCACATGCCATCCCTGGAAAAAATTCAAGGCATCACTGAAGCTGCTGTGTGCGATTGGTAAGATGAGGTTAACATCAAATCTGTTGTGAGCGAGGTGAAAGAGAAAGAAAAAGAAATCTGTGGCGAACAAGTCTTTGAAGATGTTATCGATTTTTGGACCTTTCACTCACCCCTCGAGCCGGCTGACAAGCCACACACATGGGAAACTGCAAAACGCGCTACGTCGATGCTGACTTCAAGAAAAGCCTGAAGGTTGAGCTAACCATCATACTTTTTTCATTTTAAAAAATAAAAAAATGCTTTGGTCATCCTTTTGACTAGTTATGTATTATGTATCTTAAAATATGTAACCGATGTGCGTGTGTTTTGACTGCAAAACTAGTTATGTATTACAGTATGTATCTTAACCTATGTAAACTGTGTGTGTGTGTATGTGTAAATTACTTAGAAAGGGAAAATGTTGATGTTTTTAATTATTTTAAGTATCTGATTGAACACTTATTGTGCAAAATGTAAATCTTACTTGCATTATACGTTACCTGTGAATAAATGCATAATCTACACTGATGTTTGTTCATTCTTGACCTGATACTCCAAAATGACTGAATGTTTGTTGAAGAATGTATATTATAAACCGTCAGACCCAGGGTTGTATGGCGGTGTTGAAAGTTTGCAAAGAGCCATCATTGACCAAATAGGTAAAAGATTTAATGATTCTGAGATAAAAAAAAAACTGGTTAGCAGAGCAGGACGCATACACTCTACATAAACCGGTATATACAAAGTTAAAAAAAAAAACAAAGTTTTTGTAAAAAACATTGATGAACAATGGCAAGCTGATTTAGTTGATATGAGCAACTTGTCAATTAGTAATGACAACGCAAAGTTTATGATAACATGTATAGATATTTTATCCAAGTAAGCCTAGTGACCTCGGTTCCGGACTTGTTTTGCAGCACCCGCACCCAAAGCTTTTGACTCTATTCTGAAGCAAGGAAGAATACCCAAAAAACTACAAACCGATCAAGGGAAGGAGTTTTTCAACAAACAGTTTCAAACCTTAATGAAAAAACACAACATTAAACACTTTGCCACTGGTACAGGGCAAAAGGCTTCGATGATGGAAAGATTCAACAGAACCCTAAAGACTAGGATGTGGAGATATTTCACAGCTTTTAACACRAAAAAATACACTGACGTAGTACAGGATTTGGTTCATGCCTACAATAACAGCCACCATTCCAGCATTAAAATGAAACCTACGGAGGTAAACAAAACCAATTCTTTTAGTGTATTTAAAACCCTCTATGGACTATCAACACCGAAACTAAGGAAACTAAAATTTAAGTTCAAAGTTGGTGATACCGTTAGAATTTGAAAAAGGTTATGAGCAAAACTTTACCGATGAATATTTTACAATTTCTGAGCGGGTTCCGAGGGATCCACCGGTATATAAACTATGTGATTATGATAATCAAGAAATCGAGGGCGCGTTTTATGAACCCGAGTTACAAAAGATTATCATCGGAAAAGACAAAGCGTTCAAAATAGACAAAATCTTATCCGTCAAGATCCAAAACCGAAAAGAAGTTTGTCTGGTGAAGTGGGTGGGGTGGCCTGATAAATTCCATTCCTGGGTTCCTGCCAAAGACGTGGTTAACATATCATCTGAGCTCAAGCAGAATAGAAATCTATAGCCGTTTAACCATCGAGGAGAGCGGATTCTACTTAACTCTTCCAAGCAATGCGTCGCTGGATATTTACTCTAATAACAAGATTTCTTACTACACGACTAAATTAGCCAAACCAATCGATCTCAAAGGTGAATGGGAGGTAGGGCTTTCAGAGGTTCAATATGTCCATAGTTGGTACTCATTACCACTGCGAGAATCTCTATGTCACGTTACTCAGCAAGAGGGAGATAAAACACATAAACATCTTTTTAGTATCAGTTATGGGTATTATAACAGTATCAAGGAACTGGTTAATGAAATTAACAAATCTATAAAAAGACTGGAACGTGACATGGAGATAACCTATAACCCTATAAAAAATAAAATACGCTTGGACGCCTTGAAACCATACACCTTCAAAACTAGCGGAAGCTTAGCCTACATGCTCGGTTTGATACCCGACAAGCCGTTAACATCCAACCATCTAGAAGCACCAAACCCCGCCGATATTCATGCAGGTTTTTACACGATGTATGTATATACGGATATTATCGACTATCAACGAGTCAGTGACAGCTTTGTCCCGTTACTGAGATGCGTACATATTACAGGGGAAAACAATAAAGTAGTCACTATGACTTACGACAAGCCACATTACGTACCGCTCACCAAGAACCACTTTACTGATATAGTAATCGAAGTTAAATCGGACCAGAACAGACGAATACAGTTCAGCTACGGGAAGTTTATAGCTAAACTACACTTCAGACCCTCTAAACATTCGTTCCGACTGTAAAAAAAAATAAAAATCTGTACAGTCTGTCCACAGAGTGTCCACAGAGTGTACAAAGTCAGAATTGGATATTTTCACACTACCTTATACCCAAACGAGTATTGAAAATTACACTTATGTTGAAATTCCTCCGCTCTCCGCACTGTCGGACAACGCGCCTTTAGAATTGTACAAACCCGGAACCTCAAAATCTTATCTGGACATCAAAAACACCTTTTTATATCTGACCTGTAAAATATTTAATCCTGACGGCACCAACATAGCCGCCGATGCAAAGGTGGGGGTCGTTAATTACCCTATAGCGTCGCTTTTTTCACAAGTGGATGTCATGCTCGGAGACCGGCTGATTTCTCAATCCAGCAGTACATACACGTACCGGGCCGCTTTTGAATGTCTTCTCAACTATGGAAAAGATACATTGGAAACGCAATTTTCCTCCGGACTGTTCTACAAAGACACAGCGGGTCATATGGATGCCACTGATCCAGAAGGTCGCAACGAAGGTCTTAAACAAAGGGCCAAGTTCAGCGCTGAAAGCAACACATTTGACTTGATTGGACACATTCATTCAGATATATTTTTTCAGGAAAAACTTTTACTGAACGGCATTGATTTAAGAGTTAAATTGGTTCACAGTAAAGATGAATTTTGTTTAATGAAGGAAGGAAATAACAATTTAATTCTGAAAATTATCAGCGTATCTCTTTTTGTGAACAAAGTATCGGTTTCTCCAGCGGTAAAACTCGGTCATGCACAAGCGCTACTTACCGCTACAGCGAAGTACCCTTTCGAGAGAGTTTGCATGAAGACCTTCAGTCTAGCCGCAGGGAGCCGCATTTGTTCACAAAATAATCTTTTCCTTGGACCGTTACCTAATACTATCATTTTTGGAATGGTAGACAATGATGCGTTTAGCGGAGTGTATAATAAAAATCCTTTTAATTTGAAACATTATGACACAGAATTTGTGGCGCTTTGTGTAGATGGAACACAATACCCTGCAAAACCATTTCAACCCGTCTTCCAGACGGGTAATGTGGTCCGTGAATTCTACTCTTTAATTTTAGCGTCAGGAAAACAACTAAAGGATCATGCATTAGCAATCAATAGGTCGGAGTACATGAACGGATATACATTGTTTGCGTTCAACCTGAATCCGAATGATGATTGTGGGCAACATTTATCATTGATAAAGTCTGGGAATATGCGTTTGGAACTCAGATTCCGACAGGCCCTTCCGAGAACGGTAAATCTGATCATTCACGCCAGTTTTGACAGCATTTTGGAAATTAATAACCGAAGAAACGTGCTTATTGATTACCAGTGAAGAAATGGACACAAGAGAACTAACGGATGTTATGAGAAGTTGTCCTAAAATAGATAAAATATTTCACGGAGTGGTGGCCTGCGTCGACCTACCTATGAATACGCTGACCGAGTTTCCGGCTATGTTCATAGTGAATACACATCCGAGACACATGCCGGGCGAACACTGGTTAGCTTTGTGCCTTAATGATGAGTCGTCCGCAGAGTTTTTTGACTCGTACGGAAACCCGCCAGACTATGAACTCTTTCCTCACTCGATTAATGATTTTCTGCAAAAGAACTGTAGCATTATAAAATATAACCCTGTACAAGTTCAAAACTTTACTTCAGTATGCTGCGGGCAACATTGTGTTTTTTTCCTATGTCATAGAGCGAAAGGTTATTCATTTAATCATATTACGTCTATGTATAGCAAAGATTTAAACAGAAATAACAATGTGTGTAAAACATATTTTATTGTGTTTGTGCGTACCACGTGCGTGTAATGTTTATTATAACACACGTGTGCACGTATAAAGCGAAAGAAAGTGTCATTATAGAAGTTAAAGATCCGTTTTCTCTCTCTGTATCAGCCTGTTGTGTGTGTGCGCATGTGTCATTGGACACCATGCCCCTTCACACACGTGCGCCCACACTCTCTCTAATGTAGACACTGCTCTGTCGCGATTCTTTTTAATGGTAAAGTGCACGCTAATTTGTTTTATTTTTACTTTATATAATGAATATATATATTGTATTCATTATTTTTATGTATTTATTTTTTGGAGCAAATAATTTGAGTTTCCATTATTATTTATGGGGAAATTTGCTTTGATTTATGAGTGTTTTGGAATACAAGCCCACTTCCGGAACGAATTATGCTCGTAATCCAAGGTTGCACTGTAATTATACACATTACATAAAGTGCTGATTGCTTGATAAAACAAGTCTGGCTGCAATTATGCCCGAGTGTGACAAGTAGGATGTAATTATTGGCTGTGCTTCTGCCTCTATCTTGTCACTTGTGCGATTGTTAAAGACTGAAGCACTAATAGAAAGACGTGAGGTCCAGGATCAGCAACAGAAATGCACTCTTACTCTCTGAGTCGGTTCCTCCTGAGAGAGATGTGTTGTAGAGATGAGGAGTGTTGATGATGGTGATGTTTCTTCCCTCTGTGTCACAACTGGATCACAAACTTTGGACCTTTACTGTCTGAAACGCAGATCTGCTCAGGATGAAGTTAACCCACACTGTAGGTCAGGAGAACCTTAAACATAATAAATATTTGCTGAAATGTTCATAATTTTGTTATTTATACATTTCAGTATGTGTAATTATCACTTCTACACTTGATTGTGTAATATACTGAAGATCTTTGTCTACACATCATTGTTTATATACAACTCCATAAAACATTTACAGTACAAGATGTTTGGATTCAGAGAATAAAAAAAGGACAAGCGAGACAGTCCGGCTTCAGGATGATTTAGAATCAAGAGTAACTTACTTATAGCAGGTGGTACAGATAGACTTCACTTTCTCTTCGTTTGGAATAAACCTGAAAAATGAACACCAGTTACATGCATCTGGATCTCTTTTCAAAGTTTTCTAATACATTTTTAATACAATAAGGATTCAGAGAGAGAGAGAGATTTGAGCATTAGTCCTAGCATTGCAAATTAAACCATGATATGTAACTATTAAGTGTACCATTTTGAATTCAAATATATTTATTGTAAACTTAAGTGATTTGGTCATCTATTAACATAAATTTAGTTTTCTAGCACAGGAAGTCACTGTTCCATCTCCTGAGAGAAACTAATACATTTTGCGCTGTAGACAAAACACACATTCCAGACAACAACTTAAAACAATTAATATACAGATCTATCACAACTATCCTTAGTCAATGTTCAGTAATAAAATCTGAATTTAAGTTTACAATAAAGAAAAATAAATACACAGCCATAGGATATTCTAAAATTAAATTAAACACAGCAACATTAAAACCTCCCAGCAAAATCCTCACATTCACAAATAGATAACAATCAGAACATACAGAATGATCAGAAATACAGCAATAAAGCCCTCATCAGATAGTAGGTCACACTGTGGGTGATTCGAGTTACACATATTTTCAGATTTCTGGTTCAATCAGTTCTAGTTTATTACTGTATCATGTCCAGTTGCTGAGATATGACCAGTGTGAGTCTGTTAATGAAGAAGGACTTGGAAATGGACTCGTTTAAAAATCCTGTTTTTAGAATATTTAAATAAGGATTGTGTGATGTAGTAAGAAAGAGGAAAACCCTGATTGAAACCAGGATTTCCCTGCTATAAATAAAAATACTGTCACGAGCAACCGCGGGATAAACAGTAAAGCCTTACCCTGCGTTCACACCGAACGCGGTGAGAGCGTCAAAATGGCCGGAAGTCATTCATTTTCAATGGGAGCCAGTGGCGAAGAGCGGCGAGACGCAGCGAGAGTGGCGAAGAGCGGCGAAGGGAGTTGAAATCAGCTCAACTTTATGGTAATGAGCTATGACGCGGTTGAGCGGCAACCAATAAAAAAAGTAGAGGTCCTCCGCTTGAGCGGATTCCGCGGAACGCAGTCCTGTAAACTTTTGTTCCGGCTACATTAGTTCCCAAGCAAAATGGAGGAGAAGTGAATTATTGCGGTAGCGGGTTTACCGGTTATTTATGACATGTCCCTGTTTGTGTACAGGGACATTAATTAAAACAATGATGCGCGGACAAAGGTGTCTGAAATTGTTGGTGTTTAAATATAATATAATAATAAAAAAAAAATTAAATTAGACTAGCAATTCACAATGAGTTCTACAATACAGTTCTTTCTATCAATCAATTTCTTGTTTTCTTCCACATTTTGGTCAGTCTCCATAAGGTCAAGCTTGATTGCTTTGCGGCCCCTTTAAATACAAGAAAGGCATTCGTCTACGTCAGAGCGGCGAAACGCGGCGACGAGCGGCGGCAGGGCGGCGAGAGCGAACTTTGACGCTCTCTGGGTTAGCAGTTAGCCCGTGTAGCATGGATGGTAAACCCAAGCGCGGAAGCAGCGCGAGTAGGCAGGATAACCATGCGATTAGAACTCTCTTACACGAAGAGCAAGGATCTACACAAATAAACCCGCGTTCTAGCAACACACACTCAATCAAAGAAGCAACCCGAATCGGTGAGTACTCACAGAATAGTCGGCGTAGAGTCAGCAAAGGCATGGGCGAACTCAATGACTGAGCAACGTGAAGCGCCATTTTGTCTCCTTGAAAACCCGACCGTATTACTTCCGGGTCCTAGTGCCGGTCGTGTTACGAGTGTGAATGACAAATACCACTCACAGCAGCACGGGTTTTTTCAGAGTTTTGTGGTCATTTGAATTTTCAGGACTTATTTTGGAAATTATGTTAAAAGTTTTTCAACTTTGTTGCTAATGTCTCAAAAAAGGAGATTTTTAAAATTTTCATTCATTGTTAAAAAGCAAATCATTTTTCAAATAGATTATTAATAGTAGTGCACAGTTACTTGAAGTTCTGAAATAATATTTCTTTTTAACCGTTTTTTTTTATTGTTTTCTCTCACAACACCTTCCACAATTTTTAAAATATTTCAATGAAACCTGATGTTTTCAAAATGATGTGACAAACCTGAAAGAACATCCTTTGTACATTCTACACAGGCGTTTAAAATCAAAATACTATTTTCTATAAATTAAATTAACATCTAATGAACATCTGTTGCGGTAATGATATAATGTACGTTGGTACCTTGGATTGCGAGCATAATTCTTTCCGGAGGCGTGCTTGTACATCAAAACACTCGTATATATCAAAGTGAATTCCCCACAAGAAATAATGTAAACTCAGATGACTCGTTCCACACCACAAAATATAAAGGCTGGGAGCACAGTGATAATCATGTTCTTTGACTTCTCTAGTGCTTTTAACACCATCCACCCTGCGCTGCTGAGCGATAACCTGGAATACATGGGAGTGGACCATCATCTGGCTTCCTGAATTCTGGATTACCTCACAAACCGACTACAGTATGTGAGGAATTGTGACTGTGAGTCTGAAATGATTGTGTGCAACACTGGGCTCCCGCAGGGAACGGTCCTGGCTCCATTCCTTTTCACACTCTACACTGCAGACGTCATGTTCAGCTCAGCAACCTGTCACCTGCAGAAGTTCTCTGACAACTCTGCCATTGTCAACCTGATCACAGAGGATGATGACAGAGTACAGAGGACTGATTCAGAACTTTGTGGACTGGTGCCAATGGAACTGCCTGCAGCTAAATGTGGGGAAAACAAAAGAACTGGTGGTGGACTTCCGTAGGCACAAACACACTTCTTCTTCTTCTTCTTCACCAGTGAACATTCAGGGAAAGGACATTGAGAGAGTGGATTCATATAAATAATACCTAGGTGTTCATCTGAACAGCAAACTGGAGTGGACAGACAACGCAGATGCTATCTATAAAAAAGGACAGAGCAGACTTTCTGTTGAGGAGACTAAGGTCTTTTGAAGTTCAGGCAGCACTACTGAAGACCTTTTCGACTCAGTGGTGTCATCAGCCATATTCTATATTGGTACAGCAGCATCTCTACTGCAGACAGGAAGAGACTGGACAAGCTGATTAAGAAGGCGAACTCAGTTCAGGGGATTCCCGTAGACAATGTACTGTACAGGAGGTGGGACAAAGGAGGATGGTAGCTAAGCCATCATCATTGCTGGAGAATGAGCCTCACCCCCTGTACGAAACAGTTCCATCTCTGAGCAGCTCCATCAGCGACAGACTGTTACACCCCAAGTGTCTGAAGGAGCGATATCGAAGGTCTTTTCTCCCTGCTGCTATTAGGCTGTACAATCAGAGCTGCTCCCAGTGAACCTGGAGACTAAAATATATTAGTCTCCATATTTCACGCTGATGTATACCACTATATAATGTTACAATGTCTACATTTTTGCAATAACTACAATATGTTAAATATGACATTACAATACTATCTTACAACACAACTCTAATCTCCTAGATTTGGGTGCAATAGTAACTGTATAATAATACCATTTGAAACTGGAAGATTATCCTAGTGCGATTCATTACAACATGACTGCAATAACATTTTAAACTGGGTAACCCTGTGCAATCTGTTTAAACTAGTGCAATTTATTTGTTTGAAAATGCAATTATTGTTTTGTCTTTACACCACTATGTATTCATTCTTGCTCACGGGGTTTTAAAGCAGTCCGACACAAAGATAAAGAGCTCTGTTTTGTGTAGCATCAGGTAATTACATTTTATCTGAGCGTTACATAGTGGTGGCCCGTACGGGGATCTTTTTTGTGTGTGTCACAGGTGTTTTGAAACTTCTGAGCAGGATGAATGTCGATGCTAAGCTAGTAAACATGGCCGACTCAGGCAGGCTATTAAGTTCTTTGTATATGTTTAACCACCAGACTGATGATGATTATGATTGTGTGGCTAGTTTAGCTGTGGTGCAAGCTTTGCAGACTGAGGTAAAAACTTGTAAGGTGGAGTTATTGGCTCTTTCTGAGAATGTTCACAAGGTAGAGCTGGCGTTTAAAGAATCCAATAATAGTGCTGTTAATAGGGAAATTAATTTTTTTTCAGGCAGTGGATGCTAGCTTAGCAGGGTTGGAGAACTACGTGCAGGAGACCCTGGAAAAAGCTGCAGAGAGTGATTATGGACTGTTTTCTGTGGAGAGACGCGATGTGGGAGAAGCAGATGCGAAAGCTGGGTCTCCCGAGCTGCCCTACTCTTCGCCGTCCACTGGCCAGCACTCCTACACCATCAACTCCGTCTGCACAGCCCACACCTAGCACCCCAGTCACGGCACCCCTAAGAAAGGGACATCTCCCAGTAAATTATGACGCTTATGTCAACCCATCTGTTACAGTTCACAGATCCAAGCTGTGCACGTCATCAAAGCGGGCGGCTACGTCCTCCTGTCACGAGCAACCACCCAGGGAGTTTCTAGGGTTCAGAGACTCCATAGAGACTGCTGTCATAACCGGAGCCCCAGGGTGGCTGACTGCCTCAGGAGCACAGAGAGCGCAGTGGAACAGCAGGTAAAGGGGTGAATGAGCGTGGAAAAGGGCAGCATAGCCGACAAGGATGAAAGGCAGACACTGACGGCTCGGCACAGCAAGGAGGAGAGGAAGAAAGACACTGATCAGTCTTCGTCACCACGACCCCTAGCTGGACTCGCCATTGCACAGCCGCATTCATCTCGACTATGTTCTGCCACCTAAGCTGGATTCTCCAATACTAACCAAGATTTCCGCTGTCCTGCCCTGTGACCTGGAGAAGATAACGCAAGCCCAGCAGGACGACTACCAAATAGCTCAACTGGCTGCTGGGGAACACCAGGGGAAAACGCCGAACCAGAGGAGCTCCTTCGTACCTCACCAAGGGGCGCTATTTCGAAGAGCTGCGGTGAGACAAGAAGAAAGGCTTCAACTACTAATCCCGCAATCACTAACCCGGCCATTCTTGCGCCATTACCATACTCCTCCATCAGGCAGACACAGGGGGAGACTAAAAACCCTGTTGAGTCTACTAGGTGACGTCTGGTGGCCCTCTGTGCGCAAGGATGTATGAGAATTCGTCTGGTCTTGTAAAACGTGCCAGAGCACCAACAACAGCAATATGTGCACTTGTGCTTCTAGAGTTCTGCTATTCTCTTAGCTCCGCCCATCATGAAACCCCGGGGGCAACATCAGCGGAGCTATCGCTGGGCGGGACAATCAAGGGGCCACTGGCACGGAGCATGGACAGACCACCCACACCAGACCAACCAGCATCTTCTCTCCGTCCCAACCCAAGAAACCCAATGGAGCAAGAAACGTTACATCCAGAGAGTCAGGACGCCAAACATGCCAGCTCCATGGTGTGCCTTTGTCTCTTTATCTTGAGAGTTTGAAGGAGAAGGAAGCTGCACACACTGCTCTTCTCAAAGAGGTTATCCAGCGACTTGATGCATTTGAGCGCAAGTTTGATGAGTGAAGACCATAGGAAGAGTCAAGCCATGTGCATAGAAGAGTTAAGAGGGCACATAACGTGGGCATTGCAGTAAGTTGAACTTTATGTAAGTAAATATAGTAGTTTATAGTAGTAAATTATACCTTGCCAAGTTAGCCTAAGCATTTAGCTACACATCTACTTTTTGTTACTTGCATTGTTGTAGGTGTCCAGCATATTTAACAGTTTGTCACGTCAGAATTATACGATGTTGTTTAAAAATGTATGTATTAAAGCATTTTTAATTCAACATTACAGGAAGCTGTAAGGAGCCTCCATAATTCAGAAAACAACCCACATAAATACGATCCACAAATTGGCTAAGAATGTTGTTTCTTTACCTGCTATGTATGGGGTTTTACATACTCATTTTAATCAACGACTCTCTTTCCACACAGAATAAGTTCACTTCATGATCAGGTGGTGATGACATATCTGCTGGAGGAATTAAAGATGACTTTTGCAGATGCAGACCCTGAGTGTATAAAGGGTAATCAGAAATTGTTATTATATTTATTTTCATGTCCCTTTATTTTTGTCCCTCTAATAATTTGAATTGTTTCTGTCACTTATCTGATTTTTTATTACTTTTTTTTCCAGCATTTTACAGGAGTTACTATGAGACATTGCAAATACTCTTTGTCTCGGCCAGGAAAGTCTCAGCTGAAAGACTCCATTAAGACAGGGGCTAAAAACCAACAAAGATGAGGAAGTGTACATCATCTACTGTATGTATTAAGTTCGGTACATCTCAGTGTTTTAGGGATTAAGGTATGATGTGTTTTGCAGTTGTTGGAGTCCAGGTGTAGAGTAGTTCACACAGATGCAGAGAGAGAGAACTGTGGCAGACTGCAATGCACGAGCTGATGTCTGATGAGGAGGATGCCATTGTGTGCCATGCCGTCAGCGTGTAATATCTAATGGGACCGAGCTATAAGAACATTTATTTTGTACATCTAACAAGCACTGGTCCATGTTTGTTTTAGTATTGCTTTTAATTTAATTGCACCTTCATAAATGCACATTTGTTCATTTTTTCCCTATTTTACTTTGTACATTTATTAATATTTGATTAGATTTTAATTTTAAAAATCTTATTGACTTTAATAAATCAATTCTATTGTCATTTTTTAAATGATGTGGGGGATGTATAGTACTATTGGGGGGGGGGGTGGAAAGGGTCTATCTACATACCTGCCCTATAACCAATCAAGTCACTAAGTTATGAGGGCTTGGTTTGGGCTGAATAAAAATGAGTGACTGAGTAATGTCCCAATAGATGTCAGGGTTTTGGGAGTGTTTTTTTTTTTTTTTTTAAACAACCAATCATTGTAAAGATAAAACACCAATAGGGAAAAGCAGAGTTGTTCAAAGGTGTAAAATGCAAATGGTGCTTGAGGTGTGAAGGTCTCCTGACAAAATCCTTGAGTGGATTATTTGCCATGGCAACAAATGGCTGTACCATGGAAGGATTCCTCAGCGAGATACATCCGAATTGGTATCAATCCGGAAGTATACTAGCTTCGTGGAATTTGATGTATACGGTCAGTGGTACTTGTAGATACTTCCCGAAAATCAGTGGTGTGTACGGGAGTTTCCCAGTACAGATACACCTCATTTCATGCAGTGTTACACTCATTATATACTCTCAGATATTCTAGTCATTTACTGCGATAAAGGGATTTAGTCAACGTTTATTTAAAGTGGGGCTAATGAGCAAGAGACCCAGACTAATGTTTGTTACACACACACACTCACACACGCGCACGACACAGAGATACACAGTGGTGGGCAAAAGCATTAAGACAGCACGTGCCATGTCTTAGTTCTCTCTCTGTACAGAACAGGTGACGTCACCAGTTAGTTCAGGTCYGGCTGAAGAGTTGTGTTAATTAAAATCAGCTGCTTTAGTTAATTGATGGAACAGATAAGTGGCAGGAATTATACTCTCTGAAGCCAGGGTGTTCACCGCTGTACAAAGTGCCTAAAACTCAGGAGTTCTCCAGTGAATTGTGAACTTCTGTGGAAAATATGTGTACATGATGTTCATGTTCCTACACATCCTGCCAAATCTTAACTACCTTTTAATCCCTGGTAAAGTAATGACAATAGAAGGTGAGAAAGGTCATAAATGTAGTCTGGTAAAAATGGAGAATCTGCTAGTACCAAAAATATCATCACTGGACACCCCCACAAGGTACACCTCATTTTATCCCAAGATATGTCTTCATTGATTTTTATTAATTTTTTATATAAAAAAAAATCAATAAAAAATAAAACATTTTTCTTCAATAGCTTCTAGGTCATGTGACCTGGTGACTCCAAACTGTAGCAACATAATTGACTCTGAGACCCCCACAAGGTACACCTCTTTATAGTCCAAGATATGTCTTCAATCATATCTTCTATCAAACAAGCACCAAGTCTTGCCATCAGTATGTGTTTCTGCTGCTATGCCATGGACATATTTAGCATGATGAACCTCAGCTGAGTCACTTGTAGGCTGTAAACATGCCAGTAGTACCATCCTGACATATAATAAGGGGAACAGTATCTGACAGTGACACAGCACAATGCACAGACTGTCCCTGTGGTCGGGAGACACGTCAGCAGTAACACTGGAGAGATTGTGTCTGATATTTCTTCTCAAACATGTCTTTTCAGTAAAGTGAAGCAGAACCATAATGCCAGAATAGAGACCCGTCGGATACAGTCTCACGACATTAATAATAATAATAATAATAATAATGTGAGATAATTAGCATTTTATCTGCGTGATGTCAACTCACTAGGTCACATCTATCTGAATAAACCCAAACTGCATATGAATCAGCACTGGTAGTGGTCAATTGTTTTGTTAAATTATTATTCAATTAAGATTCCATTAGTAAATTAGCATAAATAAATTATGGGTAGTGTATACCAGTGATTTAAAAAAACAATACAATGCGCGGAATGAGTTGGAACGATTGCATTCTCACAGATATAAGTTGGGAGACCTTACTCAGTAAATTTAGTAAAGTCAACATCTTAAAAGTTAAAAGTTGACTTAACTCAAAATTTCAAGGCAACTTGCTGCACAGCTGTTTTGAGTTAAGTCGACAAGTTGGGCTAAAAGTGGAGCTAACTCAAAAAAGCTGTGCAGCAAGTTGCCTTGAAATTTTGAGTTAAGTCAAGATGAATTTTTTTTACAGTGTAACCTCACCTGGATGACTGAGGGTCTTTTCAGATGCCCTACTAGACAACTTTCCAAACATGCTAAGAAAAGTTAACACAATGTGTGAATATATATACAGTACCCACAATATGTGTGTGTTTCTGTACACACGTTTAATAGCTCCCTATCGTTTCATAGTAGATTCAGCATATGTTTTTTTGTTGTTGTTTTTTTATCCAGCTCTCATATACTGCCTTTACAAGACATTTAAATTAGAAAATGTATTGTAGTGTTATACTTCAGTCTCCAGGGGAAAATCCCCTCACCCCACCCCCTGCAATCTCCGCCTAGATGGGGTCAGACCGGAGTGTTGTAGTGGTCACTGTGACCAGAACTCCAGGACTCCAGGACTCTTCTGTGGGCAACAAGCCTGGGAGATGCCAGTCATTCCTCACAGGAGGGTGGGAGAGTCTCTCTGCTTTCTGTTTAAAATTGCTAACACCATCAGCAGAGCATGTAGTTTTTGTGATCATCCTGCTACAGCTATGCTGAACTTCTCCACCCTGTGAAAGGGTGTTGTCCGTTCAGCACCAATGCGCCAGTCACGTGAGGGGTGTGACAGTTTCTGACTTTCCTGGAGGTGTCCATGTGCTTTTCCCCCAACACAAGAAGATATAGAACATTATGCTATTACAACTTACAAATTACACTTAAAAGGCACCATGACGCAGCACAACCTGTGGTTTCAGTTTCTAAAATAATGTTTGCAGATTTTACACTGCGGTCAGGATGGAGGGGAAAACTGTAATAGTGGTCAAAAACCCAGTTCTCTAAATGGCATCAACAAATATATACACATCATTTTAAAAATTATAATTGTAATATTGGCTTTAAAGATTTTGTTTAGGGACAGTAACTGAAGCAAAGGGCAATAATGTTACATCCAGAACAGAGTTCAGCTAATGATAAGCAGTATTACTGTAATTAAACCTGTATTAAACCACTACCATGTGATTAATACAGTGTTCAATATAAATATCTAACACTAACGTTCATTCATAGTTTTATAATTCTACTGTTTATTTCAGGACTTATTGCCAACAGAAAAGTAAAGAATCAAAGCAGTGAAATCATACCTGAGCACTGAAGTCTCTGGATCTGCAGGAAATTATCTTCATCTAAAGTACCTGTACCTTATTTATAGGCCAGGTGAGCAGTGATAGTGGGGGCATTTGTGACAGTCGAATCTTTGAAATCACATGACCATTTACAGGAAAATCCTCATTGAATCACACACACACACACACACACACACAGAGTCACGCCTGCGTGGGGTCTGTGCTAGTGGTTCATTGTATTACATACATGCACCGCAGAGGGGGAAAGAGTAGTAAAATGTTGTACTCAAGTAAAAGTACTGTTACTTCAGTGAAATTTTACTGAAGTACAAGTAAAGTTACCATAATAAAAATCTACTCAAGTAAAAGTACTGTTACTTCAGTGAAATTTTACTGAAGTACAAGTAAAGTTACCATTATAAAAATCTATATCTAACAGTCAGAACACCTTGAGTGGAGTCTGGAGCGGCGCGCGACCAGGACACGATACACACACGCCAGCGCAACGAAGCAATTATACAAAGCAGAATATTTTTTGCATTTTCATTCATTTGTTTTACTCAGTAGCGCATATGATTTAATATATAGTGAATTACAAAACTACAAACAAAACATACTTAAGTAAAAGTAAAATTACAGATTTTAAAAACTACTTTAAAAAGTAGAAGTACATAAAACACTACTCAATTACAGTAAAACGAGTAAACTGCAGTTTAGTAGTTATTTACCTAGTCATAATTAGTTTATTTGCACAAAACGCTCTCTGTCTAACTTCATATAGTAGACAAGAACTTTTAGACATTGTCAGAGGCACGGTGACTTAACTGGAGTGAACCCAAAAGCAGA
Source organism: Clarias batrachus (assembly GCA_003987875.1). Taxonomy (NCBI): domain Eukaryota; kingdom Metazoa; phylum Chordata; class Actinopteri; order Siluriformes; family Clariidae; genus Clarias; species Clarias batrachus. Next base: position 22,821 of record QMIH01003161.1, read on the forward strand.
CGAATGATACTTGAATTATGTTGAAATTCTTTTACTGGAAATATGGAGGCTTGAATGTGTAGGCACAATGGGAGCAGAGGAGAGAAGCAGCGTGTGTGTGCTTGGTGACTGAGAGAGTGGGGAAACCTTTAGTGACGATGGAGGAGGCGGGGCTATGACGCGTGGGAATCTCCACTAACCCGGAAGTCGATTGCGAGTACTCCAGTCGGCTCTTTGCTAGCGAATTTTCGCTGCTAACCTGCGTAGCTCGCGGTGATTGGAAGGTTGAATGTAGTGGCCGATCTTCTCGGAGAAAACTCGCTCCCTGATGTCCGCGAACACGGAAGTGCTCGAACGCGGAAGTGCGCGTGCCGTAGAAGCAGCAACGGCTAGAAGAATCGTCTTTTCCAGGCGGTGGTCAGAATCCGGTGATCCAGCAGCGACGGCGAACAAATCCAAATCGTGAGTACAATTCCAAATCCTGAGAGCAAGCGAGGTCATCCACGTTAATCAGTCCGATAGTGATAGAAGTACCAGAGGGCGTAGACGAGAGAGAAATCCGGAAAACAGGCAGGGTCAAAAACACAGGCTAGGATACACAATGACTATTTTACACAGGGAAAACGCGAGGCACACGAGTGAGATACTGCGGCACTGAGTGGATCTCTTAGTGTGCTTATGAGCTGGAGAGATAATTGGCTGATCAGGTTCAGGTGTGCCAGAATGACAGGTGTGTGTGGGGAGAAAGATCAGGAGTGGAGCCTCAGTTTCTGGAAGTGCTCGGTTGATCAGGCTGACTCGTGACAGACATCAGATTACAAGTAACAAACAGTGGCATAGTCGACTTTCATCTCATTCCCCTTGAGATCTACAAGCCATCGGAGGCTACGGCCTATCCTCGGCCAGGCGGAATTGCTCGTAGACGGCAAAGAGACCGTAAACAAAGGCGGGGGAAGTGAGGAGGGCTGAGTGCTAAGCTAAGGCTAATGCCACACTGGGTTTCCTTACCCAGCATTTTCCTTGCTAATGTGCGGTCTCTAGTGAATAAGATGGATGAATTACGACTCGCCAACAGCAAGAAATTAACGGACTGCAACATCTTAATATTTACGGAAACATGGCTGAACAGTGACATTCCTGATAGCGTAACTGAGCTAGCTCGATGCTTCATTCTACGCGCAGACAGGACAACAGAAGGCTCTGGGAAGACCAAAGGTGGAGGTTTATGTATTCACGTAAACAAGTCTGGTGCACTAACTGCACTGTCGTTGTGAGTCATTGTTCTGCTGATGTGGAATTTTTATTGATTAAATGTAGACCCTTCAATCTACCAAGGGAGTTTACTACTATAGTTATAACTGCTGCATACATACCACCGGATGCTAATGCTAAGAATGCTATGAAAGAACTGCATGAAGCTATTAGCAAACAACAGACTGTTTATCCTGCGGCTGCTTTCATTGTTGCGGGGGATTTTAATCACTCTAACTTGAGAACAGTACTCCCAAAGTTTTTTCAACATGTGGATTGTCATACAAGAGGTAGCAAAACTCTGGATCATGTCTATACAAATATAGCCGAGGCTATAAACCCACCTTTTTTTAACCCACCTGGGACAGTCTGATCACCTTTCATTGTTCCTGCTCCCCAAATACACTCCGCTCATTAAACGTGTGAAGCCCTCAGTTACATCTATCAGAGTGTGGACTGAAGAGACAGACACTATACTTCAGGACCGATTTCATCATACAGATTGGAGTAGTTTTGGCTCTCTAGCTACTTCTGACTCTCACACGGACATTAATCTATACACCTCTTCTGTTYTGGATCACATCAAAGCCACCATTGACAATGTAACAACTGTGAAGCAGATTACAACATACCCTAATCAGAAGCCATGSATGAATAGGGAAATTCATCTTCTGCTCAAGGCACGGAATGCTGCTTTCAGATCAGGAGCTGCACAGGCCTGTGTATCCAGAGCTAACCTGAAAAAGGGTATCAATAAGGTCAAGTGGAGCTACAAGCTGAGGATTGAAGATCACTTCAACAACTCTGATCCTCGGCGTACGTGGCAGGGCATCCAGTCCATCAGTGACTACAAACCCGCTCATTCTGCAACCATATCCACTGAAATCTCCTTCCTCAATGAGCTAAATACCTTTTATCCTCGCTTTGATCCGAGTCTTCAGGAGACACTCACTACATTGATACCGTCTGTGAACTTTCAGCCTCTCTCACTTTCCTCCGCAGAAGTCTCTGCTGCCTTCAGCAGGATAAACAATCAGAAAGCTGCTGGCCCTGATGGAATACCTGGACGTGTGCTCAGAACCTGTGCTGAACAGCTGACTGAAGTCATGACAGACATCTTTAATCTGTCTCTACGTCAATCAACGGTGCCTACTTGCTTTAAATCCACCTCCATTGTGCCTGGGCCTAAACACTCCAAACCTATGTGCATTAATGATTCCCACCCAGTAGCACTGACCCATACTCATGAAGTGCTTTGAGCGGCTAATTATTAGGCTTACTGATCTTGGAATCAACACCTCTCTATGCAGTTGGATACTGGATTTTCTGACCAACAGACCACAAAATGTTAAATCCAATAACATTCTCTCCTCAACCATCATCCTGAACACTGGTGTGCCACAAGGCTGTGTGCTGAGCCCCTTCCTGTTTTCACTGTAAACACTTGACTGCAGCCCTATGTATGGTTCTAATACCATAATTAAGTTTGCAGATGACACGACAGTGATTGGCCTCATCAATGACAACGATGAGACTAACTACAGGGCAGAGGTAAAGCACTTGGCCGAGTGGTGTGCTGACAACCACTTGCTCCTGAACACCAGTAAGACCAAGGAACTCATTGTGGACTTTAGAAGAAGAGGTAACACACACTCCCCAGTCTACATCAACGGGACAATGGTCGAACGTGTTACAAACTTCAAGTTTCTGGGGATACACATTTCTGAAAATTTAACTTGATTCACTAATACCTCCAGTCTCCTCAAGAAAGCTTCCCAGCGCCTCTTCTTCCTGAGACTACTAAGGAAGAATCACCTTTCTAAGGACATAATAAACAATTTCTACATCTGCATCCTAACCAGCTGTATTACAGTCTGGTATGGTAACTGCTCTGTCTCGGATCTCAAATCCATCCAAAGGGTGGTGAAAACCGGCCAGCGCGCATCATTGGTACCCCACTTCCTGTCATTGAGGAAGTCTACAAGAAGAGGTGTCTGTGTAGAGCACGAAGCATCGTGAAGGACACCTCTCACCCTGCACATAAAATGTTTTCTCTCCTTCACTCTGGAAAAAGGGAAGTGCCTAAAAGCAGGCTGAGGAACAGTTTTTACCCCACAGTGGTTACCTTATTGAACTTCACTGACCCCCTTACATGGACGGTACCACCATCACTGATAACCCAACATTCCTGTTTAATACCTCTGTAAATACTTCCTGTTCATTCATTTGTACAGTCTGCACATGGACTGTATATTAATATGTGTATATAAATATATGTAGATGTGTGTATAGGTATACTCTGCATTTCCATCCAGATGTTAAATTACTCATATTTATTCATATGTATATTCATACTATTGCACATAATGTAAATTCACTCTATATAGTTTCTGTATATCTTTATTCCACGTATTTATAATTAGCCATATCTGTAGATTTACAATTATTCTGTACATTAATTTATCCATCTGTGCTCACTTTACACTGTATATTCATGTACACACACATGTATATATAGGATAAAAGTAAGGTCTATGTATGAATTGAATTCATACATAGACCTTACTTTTATCCTATATATA
>QMIH01003161.1:26717-38146 GCA_003987875.1 Clarias batrachus
ATCTGTATATATGTTTATATTGCACTGCTAACTTGCACTTCTGGTTAGATGCTAACTCCATTTCGTTGCCTTATAACTATGTGCAACGACAATAAAGTTGAATCTAATCTAATCTAAATGTCATCTGTTACTTTCCACCTCTGGTGCAGCGTCATTACTGCAGTAAACATTTTACTTTCACTTCTTCTCTCTCAGACAAAATTAATCAGGACAAACTTCTTCTGAAGGAAAAGCACAATGAAAGACTGCTGAGTCACAGAGAACCTGACTAAGATACAGTGCTTACTAAATAAGATAAAACTTGCCTAAAAATGCCTATCTTCATCTTGTGTGAGACAGTGATTCTCGTGCCACTGAAATACAACAGACACAATGCAGTAACAGACACTTCAAACCACTATTACAAGAACTTCACATCACTGTGCGGCACACATAACGGCACTGTAACACGAACATCATGCTGCTGTGACATGAATATCACACTGCTAATTCAACCACACTTGTATGTGTGAGATACATATTCGTAATTCAAACATCATACCTCTGTAACATTAATACAAAGGCCGTGTTTTTTTAACTTTATGCCACTGTAACACACACATCACCCCACTGTGAAATGAATATCATGCCGCTTTAACACGAACATCACAAGACTGTCACGCGAAGATCACGCCGCTGTAACGCAAACTTCGCAGACCTCATCAGACAAAGATCAAGCCGCTGTAAGACGAATATCACGTCGTTGTAACAAAATCACTATACCGCCGTAACAGAAATATCACACCACTGTAACCAAACAATAATGCACTGTAACACACACATCATGTCACGAGCCACCTCATCCCACCTAGCTCCTCACATCCCTAACTCCACCCGGGAGTTTTAGGTTTTCCCAGCGACACACCTGTATCTGATTAGGAGTCATCCCTAGGCCTTAAAAGCAAGCCGAGTGCATCAGTCTGTGCCGCAGTGTCTCGCTCGTGTGCCTTACGTCCTCGTGTATATTTTAGTTTTTTGAAAGTTTCTCTCGTTGCCGACCCCGCTACCCTTCGGATTCCTCTTTTCTTCTTCTCCCTCGGATTACCTCGCCCATATCTCGGACTGAATTTCGTGTATGACCCTGCCTGTGTAAAGAATCTGGTTTTGGACTCACCCCTTTGGATTTGTTAGCTCCCGCGGCTGGATCTTCTGGTTATCGACCCTTACCTGGCAAAGAACGCTGATTCTCATTCCTCATTCCACGGCTTGTAACATGCTCCCGGTGCCGCATGAAAGTGCTTCCGTCTTCTCGCAAGGATCCTCGCAACACGCGCCGAGCTCCTACTCCTCAAGGAAATAATCCGAACCACTCTGCCCTCCTCTCTCTGCTCGCGAAGCAGATCCGCGTCAGAAACCCAGCGCTACAGCTTGATTGCGCAATTCGCGAAGCCGATCCACGTCGGAAAACCAGCGCTGCAGTTCGATTGCGCAATCCGCGTCCATCGTTACAACCGGGAGGAATTCGTGCGCCTCCACTTCCGGGTTAACGGAGGATCCCTTGACTTCTTTGCCAAACCCTTCGTCACGTCACAAGGTATTCCCCAAAGCATTCCATGAGTGCATTGACTCTCTCTCTCACACACACACGCGCACACACACACACGCACACACACACACAGACGCTCTGAAATGGCGCTTCGTTAATGCCTGCGACTCTTGCGCCAGAGGCAAGACCAGCAACAAGCCCCCCGCTGGCTTCCTTAGACCTCTCCCGGTTCCTCACAGGCCCTGGTCCCACATCGCTCTTGATTTCGTCACTGGACTCGCCGACTCCGAGGGTAACACATGCATGCTCACGGTGGTGGATCGTTTTCCAAGGCGGCCCATTTCATTCACCTATCTGGACTCCCTACAGCTAAGGAAACTGCTGAGCTTTTAATCACGCACGTTTTCCGGCTTCATGGATTTCCGACATACATTACATCTGATTAGGGCCCCCAGTTGACAGCCCAGTTCTGGTCCGCCTTCTGTAAATTAATTGGCGCTACCCCCAGCTTATCCTCTGGCTACCACCTACAGACAAACGGCCAGGCGGAGCAAGCCAATCAGGACCTAGAAACGGCTATTCGGTGCACAATCTCTAAGGAACCGTATTCCTGGAACCGGATGCTACCATGGATTGAGTACGCCCATAACTCCTTGCCCACATCAGCCACGGGCCTCTCCCCTTTTCAATGTTGCCTCGGTTATCAGCCTCCGCTGTTCCCATCTCAGGAGGTGGAGGTGGAGGTACCTTCAGCTCAAGCATTCATTCGTCGGTGCCGAAGAAGGTAGCTGAACGCAAGATCTAGGATCCGCCAGGCAGTATCAGCCTTCAAATAACAGGTTGACCGGTGTCGCTCCAGCGCACCGTCATACCGTGTGGGGCAAAACGTGATGCTGTCCTCTCACTACATTCCCCTTAAGATGACTCCCAGATTCATTGGCCCGTTCACCATCAGCAGAATCATTAATCCCTGCACCGTCAGACTTCACCTGCCCTCCACCATGCGTCGGATAAACCCTTCCTTYCATGTATCCCAGATAAARCCTCTGGTCTCATGCCCATTGAATCCACCCACCCAGCTCCTCCTCCCCGACTTGTCGATGGTAGTGAGGCGTTCACCGTACACAAGCTTCTGAAAGCCAGACGACGAGGCAGAGGTCTACACTATCGAGTGGATTGGGAGGGTTATGGCCGAGGAGAGGAGCTGGATTCCTTCCAGATTCATCTTGGATCGTTCCCTTATTGATGACTTCCACCATCAACACCCCAACGCACTGGCTAGTACGCCAGGTGGCGTCTGTAGGAAGGGGGGGTACTGTCACGAGCCAGCTCATCCCACCTAGCTCCTCACATCCCTAACTCCACCCCGGAGCTTTAGGTGTGCCCAGCGACACACTTGTATCTGATTAGGAGTCATCCCTAGGCCTTAAAAGCAAGCCGAGTGCATCAGTCTATACAGAAGTGTCTCGCTTGTGTGCCTTATGTCCTCGTGTATATTCTAGTTTTTTGAAAGTTTGTCTCATTGTCGACCCCGCTGCCCTTCGGATTCCTCTTTTCGTCTTCTCCCTCGGATTACCTCGCCCATATCTCGGACTGAATTTCGTGTATGACCCTGCCTGTGTAAAGAATCTGGTTTTGGACTCRCCCCKTTGGATTTGTTAGCTCCCGCGGCTGGATCTTCTGGTTATCGACCCTTACCTGGCAAAGAACGCTGATTCTCATTCCTCATTCCACGGCTTGTAACATGCTCCCGGTGCCGCATGAAAGTGCTTCCGTCTTCTCGCAAGGATCCTCACAAACACGCGCCGAGCTACTACTCCTCAAGGAAATAATCCGAACCACTCTGTCCTCCTCTCTCTGCTCGCGAAGCAGATCCGTTTCAGAAACCCAGCGCTACAGCTTGATTGCGCAATTCGCGAAGCCGATCCGCGTCGGAAAACCAGCGCTACAGTTCGATTGCGCAATCCGCGTCCATCGTTACAACCGGGAGGAATTCGTGCGCCGCCACTTCCGGGTTAACGGAGGATCCCTTGACTTCTTTGCCAAACCCTTCGTCACGTCACAAGGTATTCCCCAAAGCATTCCGTGAGTGCATTGACTCTCTCTCTCTCACACACACACACACACACACACACACACACGAGCACACACACACACACACACACAGACGCACGCACACACACACGTGCTGCTCTCCTACTGCTGCGTGCGGACTCTCTCACTCACACACCATTGTTTACCTAATCTGTTAACCTCTAATAAAAATTCCTTTAAGGAAATCTGTGTCTGCTATTGGGTTCTTTCCTTCTCTGCCTCCCCCGTGACACATCACCCCACTCTGAAATGAATATTATGCCGCTGAAACAAAGGAACACAAACAGTTTAACACCACTTTTGGAATGCCTGGAGGAGGTCGAAGGATAGATGCCTGTAAATATATTTTTTTTAAGTTTTAATGGGACTAAAACTGAAGTCCTGGTATTTTGGCCCAGTGAAGCAAGTTTTGACCCTTTCACTTAGATTTGTGACCAACTGCTAGAAGCTTGGGTGTTTTATTGGACAGTGATTTAAACTGCATAAGCAAATTAACTCTCTTGTTAAAGTTAGCTTATTTCAGCTTAGGCTCTTGTTTAAGGTAATGCAACCACAGCGGGGTACAATCCAGTGTCTTGTACCAGTCTCAAGTCTAGATAAATGCAGAGGGTTGTGGCAGAAAAGACATCCGATTTTAAACATTTGCCAAATCAGTCATGCATTAACATGACTTCCATACCAGATCAGTCGCTGCTCGGGTTAACAACGACCGCCACTGGTGCTGTTGACCAGTAGCGTGCCAGTGGAAATTGGGCTACTGCTGGTTAAAGCAGGAGAGGAGGAAGGCATGTTCATAGGCAGAGAGAGAAGAGGAAATGCAAGCGTTTAGGAGTGACAGTAGGGAACTTTGAATGTTGGGACTATGACAGGGAAGGTATGAGAGTTGGTTGACATGCTGTAGAGAAGGAAGGTGGGTATACTGTGTGTTAAAGAGACCAGGGGAAAGGTAATAAGGCTAGAAGCTTAGGAGCAGGGTTCAAGATGTTTTACCATGGTGCGGATAGGAAAAGAAAGGATTTATCCGAAAAGAGGAGTTTGTAAGGAATGTTCTGGAGTTGAAAAGAGTATCACATAGGGTGATGTGTCTGAAGCTGAAGATGGATAGATAGATAGATAGATAGATAGATAGATAGATAGATAGATAGATAGATAGATAGATAGATAGATACTTTATTGATCCTGAAGGAAATTAAAATTTTCCAGCAGCCATAGTATTGCGTGGTGCGGTATGGAGAGCCGCACCACAAGATGTTTTTAATGATAAGACCCCTGATGCAAGGCTTTAGAGGAGGTCACCGAAATAGAAGTTTGTGAGAGTGCTTATGATACGCACGGGAAGACCTCTCCGTTTGGAGATAATGTGGGATTATTAATTAGGAGACTTAAATGAAACAAAAGAAAACTGAAAACACAAAATAAACAGAGCTCCGTCGTCTACACGAGAACCAACGGGCTCTGGAAAATAAAACAAAACTTGTATCCTCTTGGGGCTTATGTCCTTACTGAGGATTTATGAAAGAGAGAGGGGTTTGTGTCTTTTTGCACTGTAACTTAAACTGAGCGCGCAGGCTGAACTAATGCTGGGGCTTTGTCTCTGTCTCTTGACTTTTTGCATGCTTGTCTCTTTCTTTTTCCTTTTTTTCTTTCTTTGGTCTTTGTCTTGGCCCTGACACCTTTACCGATGCTACCTAAATGATCACACGAAGTGCTGCGGTAACAAGGTCCTTTTATATAAATACGCGGCCAGGTGCGGCATATTCAGACTGATTGCCTGATGGCGGCATTGTAACACGGTAACACAAAAGACGGGTTGTAGATTGCACATGGTATATCTTACACCTGGTCTGTACACACTGGGTAATGTGAGAACTGACTAGAAGTTACTAGTGCAATGAAAATATAAGAACAAACATTGCAAGATATAGAAGGAGTTAAACATATACATAAAAAAAATCAAAAGATAAAAAAAAACAGGTTAATTGCAGTTCATCCATGATGTGCAATTTTATATGTGGCAAAGTGACAACAGTGCAAACAGTATTAAGTTTGCTAAAACATCACAGTAGTTGTGTAAAGAGCAGCATGAAAGTGATAATGAAATTTAGTCTGTGTGTAAACCTCAAAGTATGCAATAGAGTAACTCAGCAGACCCTGATGTTAACAGATGGGAATTACACATGTAGCACCATGATGTAAATAGCAGATTAACCTAACATAGATGTCCCAGTACACAATTCTCACGTCATTGTAGTGAGGTGTTGAAACGCCGAATGGCTCTGGGAACAAAGGATCTTCTAAGTATGTCTGCTGAGCAGCATTGTGACAAAAGTCTTTCACTGAACACACTCTTCTGGTTGCAGAAAACTGTGTGAAGTGGGTGGTCGATGTTCGCCATGATGGACAGCATTTTGCTAAGTGTCCTCTTCTCTGCCACGTCCTCGAGACAGTCCAGCTCCAGACCAACCACCGAACCAGATCTCCTGACCACTTTGTCCAATCGTGTGGTATCTCTGTTTTTGAGACTACCTCCACAGCACACCACCACATAGAAAAGCACACTGGCGATAAATGACTGATAAAATATCATCAAGAACTTTTAACACATGTTGAAAGATCCTGTCGCTTCTTTTACAGATAGTCAGTGTTCACTGACCATTTCAGTTTGTCATCCAGCTGTAGCCCCAGGTATCAGTATGAACTAACCCTCTCAACATCCACTCTTCGATGGACACGGGTAGGAGGGGAGACCCAGATAATAACCATCTCTTTGGTCTTAATGATGTTTAGTTGTAGCTGGTTTAGATTGCACCATGCCACAAAGTCCTTAGGTAGGTTTCTGTACCCACCCTCCTGTCCTTCTCTAGTACACCCACAATGGCAGTGTCATTTGAGAACTTCTGCATGTGACATGACTCTGAGTTGTATGTGAAGTATATAAAGTGAACAGGAAAGGGGTGAAGACAGTCCCCTTTGGTGCTCTTGTGCTGCTGGAAAGGGTTTCGGAGATGCACTCCCTTGTCCTGACATACTGTGGCCTTCTGGTGAGGTAGTCCAGATCACCGGATGTGAATCCACCTGCATGTCAGTGAGCTTGTTTTTCAATAATCGATGTTAAAAGCGATGGAGAGAGAAAAAAACATAATGATGGCGCAGGTAGAGATGTGAAGTTCAATGTTGCTAATGGTTATGCCCGACAGGTAGGATGTGAGTTGGAAGAGATGGAGAAATTCTGGACTGAGATGAAGTAATGCGTAGCATCCCCAGAGGTGATGAGAATGTGAAGGTTTGGTCTTCAGGATAGGAACGTAGAAGGACAGATGGTGGTGGACCATGTAAAAAGGATGGAAATGGAAGTGGTGACTACTTTCTTCCAGAAGAGGCAGGAACATAGGGTGACATATAAGAGCAGAGGCAGAAGCACTCAGGTGGACTACATCTTGTAATCTGAAAGAGATCAGTGATTGCAAAGTATTGGTATGGGAGAGTGTAGCTAGACAACACTGGTGAGCACTCTACCAGGGATATTGTCTGGTCCAGCAGCTTTACGTGGGCTTTTTCGTAGAGTTCTCCTCACATCAGCTGTGGTGAGACACAGCACCTGGTTGTCCAATGGAGGGATGGACTTCCTTGCTGTCACACTGTTCTGCATGACGAACCGAGCGTAGAAGTTGTTCAGTTTATCTGGAAGGGAGCTGTCACCATGACAGGCAGGTGATGTTGTCCGGTAATGGGTGATGGCTTGTATGCCCTGCCACATGCACCGTGTGTCACCACTGTCCCTGAAGTGTTTGTGAATTCTCTTCGCCTCTCTATTGGCCCGGGAAAGTTTGAAAGTCTTAGGGCCACCTTGTCCCCCGCTCTGAAGGCGGAGTCTCGGGTTTTCAGAAGTGCATAAACAAGATCCAGTGTGTTTTCCCCTCTCGTTGCAAAGACTACATACTGATAGAAATTAGGGAGCGTTAAGTTGCATAGTTGAAATATCCAGTGACAATAAACAGTCCATCCGGGTGCGTGTTCTGCATTTCACTGATCTTTGCATTCAGTTCTCATACCGATTCCTTTGCATTAGCGCTAGGTGGAATGTACACTCCGATAGTGAAAACGGTGGTAAATTCCAGCGGTAAATAAACAGGTCTGCATCTAACAGTCACAAACTTCACCAGCAATGAGCTATAGCTAAAAACTAGCACAGAGTTCTTGCACCATTTCATGGTGATGTAAACACACAAGCCACCATCGCGAGTCTTAACGCACAGAGCTGCATTTCTGTCAACGTGAGGCTAACCCGTCTAGCTGAATGGCGTGAAAGCAAAGACATGCTGTGTAGTCTGCTGGAGCTGGATTTAGTCTAGTTTATTTTTCAGGGAGTAGACATTGGATAAGATGATGGACGGGAGAGCTGGCTGGCTAGGGTTTATTTTTAACCTAGCACATTTTAGCTCCCGCCCGCTTGCCGTGCTTCTGCTTCCTCGCACATCGTTTCTGATGTCCCTTCCCCCAGCCACCGGCATCAGGCAATGCCTTGTTTTCGCAGCAAGCCGAGCACGAGTAGCTTTTCCCGCAGCTCATCGTGGTTGTCGTTAACTGGGTTAATTATTTCAAAAAGTGTCTGGCGGTTGTATATACGGACACCAGTTGCATCGATGTCCATATACAGTGTAAAAGAAATGCGCTACAACACGCAAAGTAAACAAAGTAGCACCATTTTGGCTACGGAGTGGCCATTGCACGCTACTGCTGTGCCGCCATCTGTGCAGAGCTGTGGGAAATACAGAGGAATAAAACTGATGAGCCATACAATGAACCTTTGGGAAGTGCAGAGGAAGCTAGGTTAATGGCAGAGGTGAGCATTTATGAGCAGCAATATGGTTTCACGCATAGAAAGAGTACAACAGATGCAGTATTTGCTTTAAGGATGCTGATGGAGAAGTACAGAGAAGATAATAGGGAGGTGCATTGTGTCTTTGTAGATTTAGAGAAAACTTATGACAGGGTGCCAAGAGAGGAGCTGTGGTATTGTATAGATGGTACTCAACCATAATATCAGTTTTACCGCCATGTCTAACAGCATTAGAGGCACACATTTTCCTCGCTTTACTGTTATAACTATAGACTATAGACTATATCATTCTTTCAAGGATTAATGAGCCACAGCTGGTTGAGAGCGGCACGTAGTAGCAGATAAATTCAAGTGAAACATTGTAATTAAACTAATTCATAATCAAAGTACTAAAATACAGTAAAATTACAGTAAAAATTTAGAATAAAAATTAAATGTAGGTCTTTCTTATTTGCATAAAATTTAAGCAAAGTAAACATCAACACAGTGAGCGTTTAGATTTTATCTTGTGTAACATTAGTGTAGCCAAAAAATGGACTTTGGTCTGGAAAACGTGGGTTCTACATTTACTGTCAGATTAATGTGCAAAAAATAAGCCTTTATAAGTCGCTTCTTGTATTTAAGTGCACTCATAATGATGGCAAAACGCTACGATTTTGTAAAAGAATGAAAGCAAACAGGATGCGCTATTCTTAACGGTTTCTATGAACTTGAGCACATCACAAAATGAACTGAAACTCTGTGTATGCTTGACACGTCATAGACGTGAAAAATATATACTTATAGAAAGCAAAATGTCTGCTTTCACATGAATTAATGGAAAACAAATGCCATATGATGTAATTCGTATGAAACGTATAAAACGTAAAACGCACTCGCGGACCCAGGCGTTGCAAGGCGACAGTGCTAAACACTACACCGTGCCGCCTATCATTTAACAATGAATTATGAAAAAAAATGATCAGAGTCAGTCTCCTTGTTGTTTTTCCCAGACGCATTCATAATCATTAGTCAGGATTTAGTCCTCATCACAGCACAGAGGCAGCACTTGTTGTCCAGGGATGCGTCACCAGGGTTGCGTCACTATAATTGTGTTACTCAACCTCAGTGCAGCTTTTGACACCATTGATCATAATATTCTCCTTCACAGGTTAGAAAATATAGTAAGAATTAAGGGAACGGACCTCTCCTGGCTCAGATCCTGTTTGACTGATTGTTATCAGTTTGTAGATTTAAATGGTGACTATTCTGCATGTTCTCTAGTGGAGTTGGTGTTCCACAGGGTTCAGTTTTAGGCCTACTGCTTTTTTCTCTTTACATGCTTACTCTGGGCAACATAATTCATAAGCACAATAAAAAGATGAGAAAAAACAGCTTAATGAACTTGAGCAATGTGTGCAAGACATAAGAGACTGGATGTTAATTAACTTCCTTCTACTTAATTCTGATAAGACAGAAATTCTAGTCATAGTACCACATGCTGCTAGAAGCACGTTTTCTGATCACACTGTAACTTTAAATGGCCTTTCTCTTCCATCAAGTGCAACAGTGAAAGACCTCAGTGTGATTATAGATTCAATAGATTCAGACCATTGTTTTTCTTGTGAAATTCCCAATAAGTTTGATGTGTCACATGACCCTCTTTCTTTCTTGGTTTTTGCACACGCACTGACCTCCTACAAAGGAAGCCATAACCTCTACCAGACAACTAGACCCACTACCAAGCCAACTGTCACAGAAGATAAAAAAATAATACACAACGCAGAGAATCAAATACGAGAACTTCAGTCATCCATCAACATGATCAAGATTGTCATGCTAGTAATCATCATGGACACTGCACAAGCTGTAGACTCCAGAAACAACATCTTCTTAGAATTGATGAGCATGTCAAGAAACGCTTTGTTTGCTGGAAAGAACATTTGCATGCCACACCCGCCGTCAGTAGGAACAGGAATCCCATGGGTGGCACATCCCATCTCCAACTGTGACACATGTACCTTATTCGAAGTTCATACCAGTGGAATATACAACAAGAGTACCTGTCACAACATCACAATTCCTCCAGCTTCAGCTACTCCAATCATGACAGATCTACTCTTGCCAAAGACTTTTCCTTGGTGCTGTCACAAGCAACTGAGGGATAAACAGAACAGCCTTAGCAGTTAGCCYGTGTAGCGTGGATGGTAAACCCAAATGCGGAAGCAGCAGGAGTAGGCAGGATAACCACGCGTTTAGTTTAAGAACTCTCTTACACAAAGAGCAAGGATCTACACAAATACATCCGCGTTCTGGCAACACACACTCAATCAAAGAAGCAAACCGAATTGGTGAGTACTCACAGAATAGTCGGCGTAGCGTCAGCAAAGTCATGGGCGAACTCAATGACTGAGCAATGTGAAGCGCCATTTTGTCTCCTTTTATGCTTCCTGGATTGCGACCGTACTACTTCCGGGTCCTAGTGCAGGTCGTGTTATGACAGAAGTTTGCGTTACAGCGGCATGATCTTCGCGTGATAGTCTTGTGATATTCATGTCACAGCAGCATGATGTTCATGTTACAGTGATGTTATGTGTACGTTCCAGCGCATTATGCTTGTGTTACAGTGATGTGATGTTCTTGTAATAGTGGTGTGATGCGTGTGTTACAGCATTGTGTCTGTTGTATTTCAGTGGCTTGAGAATCACTGTTTCACACAAGATGAAGATAGGCATTTTTAGGCAAGTTTTATCTTATTTAGTAAGCACTGTATCTTAGTCAGGTTCTCTCTGACTCAGCAGTCTTTCATTGTGCTTTTCCTTCAGAAGAAGTTTGTCCTGATTAATTTTGTYTGAGARAGARGAAGTGAAAGTAAAATGTTTACTGCAGTAATGACGCTGCACCAGAGGTAAAAAGTAACGGATGACATTTAGATTAGATTAGATTCAACTTTATTGTCATTGCACATAGTTATAAGGCAATGAAATGCAG
>QMIH01003162.1:24704-40279 GCA_003987875.1 Clarias batrachus
CCATTCAACCATGACCTCGTTGAGGAATTTAATAAAAACCTTAAAATATGATTTTAATTGTAAATAAAAATATTCAAACCACTATTACAGTATATGCAGCAAAAGGGGTCATGAAAATCTTCAYTGGGRTGCATGTTAATACATTCTACCATGATGTCTTTGAACCTTGAAAAGAGACGGCTCAGTGCTTTTGGTGAAGGATGTCCCTGAGAGATCGGAGCTCGGACCACATGTGAATCTAAGATCCCCAAGACGCACACAGAATTATCAGTCACATTGTGTCACATGGTGATGCCCTCAGAACTTGTAGCACATAATAGTACTTTTGTCTGACAAGAAACAAGTGGAGCGGCAGGAGCTCATGACCATGCTTGATGTAGGAATAACTGAGTAGCCCAACAGTGACTGGTCTAGTTTGATGGTTCAGAGCTCTACAGCTCTGAGTACCCAGACCTAAACCAAGCCATTTTGCAATGGGTTGGCCACAGCTTCAAAAAGCACCATCAGTACAATTACTTACTGGCCTTTGGTGAGTCTGGCAGTTCATTTACATTTGCCCAGCAGCTTCTCACATGTGGTTACTGGCACGGGGAATGTGTTCTGTCAATGATGACTCCCTGGCCTGTGTCAGGTTGTGTGGCACCAGGGACATGGTTAAATGGCAGTTTGTGAACAGAGGGCCAATATGGGGTGACCTGGACAAGTCCTCAGAGATATGGACTCCTAGATACTTGTGACTGGTCACCCTCTCCAGAGTCCTGTTTATCTTGAACGGCATGTACTGGGATTCCTGCTTACCTCTCCTGAAGTCCACCACCATCAACTTGGTCTTTAAGACATTTAAAAATCCAGGTTGTTGTTCTTACACCAAGAATATAWTGCTGCTGTCTCCTCCAGGCAAGCTGTCTCATTGTTGTTTTGGATCAGACCAACCACTATTTGTGTCATCTGCAAATTKCACAATGGAGTTGGAGCTGTGACRAGCATAGCGGTCATGGAGAAGAGCAGGGGCCTCAAAACACAACCTTCCGGTGATCCGATGTTCAGTGTGGTGYTTTCAGAGAACCGTTGTCCGATCTTTACCACCAGAGGGGAGACACAAGGGTCATATGAAAGTGACCTGAGCATTACTGATCCGTATGTTTGCATGCATGTGTAAAAGTACATAGTGAAATAAAATTACTGAAATGCAAAGGTAGTTAAGGAAAATAACGAGCCCAACCATATAACCAGTTGTCCAAAGCTTGCCTCCCATCTCCTCATWTCCAAGCAAACGCATGGAAGTGTCACAGTCTCAAACTTTCTCTTTTGATTGTTTTACTTTTGTTCTTCAAAAACGTATTACTCCCATTTTTATGATTTACAATATCACAACATTTACAGAGAACATACTGTATAAAGATGTATGTTGCACAGAATAAATTTTTTTAGATTCGCTGTTCAAAAAAGAATACATTTTTCACACCWTAAAAGGTTTTCCTAAAACTTAATTCCAGCCCATAAACCTGTCCAACCTGTCTGTTATGAATACACACACACATACTGTAAATAATGTWGAATATAGCATTGTGTGTGTGCACACAAACACACTACTACTACACTATAACTGTAAACTTCAAGTGGTGATTTCTAWTGAATGATTCTGTTTAAGTGAGCTGAACAACTTGATTCGTGATTCTTTACAGTTGTGCAGGCTACACTTTCCACCTAGACTATAAAAAAATCATCCTGTTACCAAACAAAGAAATTTGTTATCAATTATCAAGCATTCAATAAAATTATCAAAGCATACAGGTTACAACCTTGTGAAACCAAACACATAAAACAAAGACTTGAATCACAACATTTGCCTTATTAATGCTGAACATTTGATTCCTTTTAGTCAGTTTCTCTCCATGAATCTTCAAATTCATTGGAATCCAGAGTACACGGCAGCTTCATTCAACACACTGCTYTCATAATGTGGAAAATCTGTCCAGTCTGCTAGCTTCCACCTTTTCATCAGTCTTTGAGTCATCTACTGTATACTCTAGACACCTGGCAAAAAGACAGATTACCGTGACTATGCAAACACTGTAAGCGTGTATAAAAGAAGCGAGGAGCTCTTATTCGTCAGTGCAAATCACTTCTTCTCACGGCTTCACGTGCTCAGACGCGACAAAAAAGCAGCAGACTTACAAAAAGTAAGTAGCTAAACGCATTCCTCTTTTCTTTATTGTAGTCTCATGTATAGCACAAGTTACTGCAAAACCTACTTTATATYCAGACYTGAGTCTCAATATTTGTTTTGAATGTCTTGAGTGGAAGGTTTAGGAATGATTGCAAAGTACGGAATCAAAACATTTATAAGACGTTTGAATGACACACAGCTTGCATAATTGTATTTTAGTTCAGGATGGTGTGCAAATTTAGGAACAAAGCACAGCCAACCAACAACAAAATATTAGTACAACTTTTTATAGTGCAAATGTTATTATTTTTAAATATGCAGTACACGTGCAAATGAAATTTGCAAGATTTGCACATAAAGCAGATAATGATAGTAAGCAACTTCAAAAGGAAAAACAACTAGTAAAAAATAAGAAAGAGATTTTTTTTAAAATCCTAAGAACAAATCAGCTAGCTGTTGCTATGCAGTTTTATTTTCTCTGTGATTCCATTGGCTGATGTTTGTATGAACTCTTCACAAACAGCCACAAACAATGATCTACTTATTCTGTGAAAAATCTAACCGACTGCACATCATTTCCTTAACCATGCATGCCGTCAAAGTTTTTACCCCAAMTGAATATGTGCATTCATTGCACCGCATAACGAAAATAAGCAGCTTAGCAGGGTGAGAGTAAACACAAAGAGATATTATGTTACAGAACATGCCATTTACACTGAAACTCTCAAGAGAAGTGAGTGCTGGGATCCTGCTGGGGTAGGTTTCATCCATAGGCAGCGGTGGGTAAATAAGTTAAAGACGGGCCAAGATAAGTGTATGAATGTCAATTTGGCACAGTCAGCAATCTATAATCAAATAATCAATAGTGATAAACGACAAGTTTAAGGGATTTTTTTTATATGAAAGAGAAAAATTCTAGGCTTGTGGATCTGATATTAACATGTTAAATCCTCCTTGCTACTACATTCCTGTCTTCTCTTGCATCTGCTCTTAATGTGCTAATGCGCCCACGCTCGCCTTCTCATTCTCTGTCTGTCTCGCTGCCTCTCTCCTCCCTGACTGGGACAGGATTTCACCAGGACATTTTACAATGGTTTATGTTCTAGTAACATGTGTCGATGGCATGTTCATAAATACAGACCTTTCTGACAGACAATGTGTTTGTGCGATTGAGTCTCTCCTGGCGCCAGCAAGCTTATTGAAGCAAAGCGAACAGACAGACCGACTCGCTTATTCCACAATGCACTTTTTTTTTCTAACAACGCGATTAGTAACACAAGTTTTTTTTTTTTTTTTTTTTTGGGGGGGGGGGGTTGAACTGAAACAGTGTAAACAAATACGTAAAAAGGCTGTCAAATACTGCATATCTCTCAGTCCTCATTTAAAAACAAGGCCGCTAAAATGACAATGTTCGATACCATACGCATCATAGTCTGAATTGCACGGTTGCCCCCTTGTGGTGTAAACGYTTATAGATATGCAAGATGTGGAGAAATATTATGCAAAACATTATCTGTTAATACATTTTTAATTGCTGTTAAGAATGTGACCGGTTAATAAGTCAGTAATGAATCAAGCTAACAATGCTTTAAATTGCTAATTGTTCATATTCATGAGATCAGTTTTGAAAAAAAAAAAGTTCTATCTAAAGGACGGTGCTGCAGACAACGCAGAAAAGCAACAGCTACACCACAGCTTCCCTAATTTTGGTTTCACTACACAAAATGCAGATCCTACACCAATATGATCTGCATTTTGTGTAGTGAAATACATCAATAGACACGTGCCTCTGCATCACAAACACACAAATTTAATGAACAAATTGTATGAATTAACTACTGTTTGATACTGATGTACACATTTAACCTGCACAAATAGTTCAATATTTTTCGTATTCTCTTCCCCCTACACAGTGGCCTYCTACACCATCACATATTTTCCGATCAAAGGTATGTGGCAATCTTTTTCCTAATGTCCACCACCACAGTCATATGACTTAAGCCTGGCCCGGTCTTTGTGAACAAAATGTTTCATGGTTTTTCTATCAACTAAATGACTGGGAAAAGTATTCTCATGTTTGCACWTGCATCCAAGTGAATGTTGAAACTGTATCTAAATACTTGTAATGCAGACACTATTATGACTATTATGACTCAGCGATTCTGATCTTATCTAAAARCAAATTAACCAAATAAAAGGAAGCTTTACAACACAGATTAGTCTTGACATAACTGGTTCTCCCTTCTAGTGTCCATCACAGTTGACCAATCACGTACCAGTTGTGTAGCTCCGTGATTTCAAAAGGACAAAGGTTTGCTTGCAAATGTATAGTATAGTACCGTGTAAGATAAAGCGTTCCGGACTCACAATTTTAACACATTTCTTCTGTTTAATATGGCTTTAATGATACATAATAACAAAAACAGTGGGTTAAATGATTATAACAACAAAATTCATAATAAATGAATTCTTGTTATCAATCGCTTAAATCATATATACTACCTGCACACATAAGGTTTAAGATAATCCTGTTGCCGTAGAAATGACCTTTTGCTGTTGCTGTGTCAGGACGGTGCGGCTCTCTGCGCATCATGCTGTCTGACCAGGGTCAGGAGTGGAAGGAAGTTGTTGTAACCATTGATGAGTGGAAGAAGGGAGACCTAAAGAAAAGCTGTGTGAGTATCTCATACCAGGTTAATGCTGGTCCACATGTGCATTTGAAATGATTTCTCAGCAGTTCATCCTGTGTATTCGGCTTCATGTTTTATCTGGTGTGGCAACCAAATAAAGCACATGAGAAGATTACTTTTTTAAATCTTATAGCCAGCATTTTATGACCTCCTGAATTCATATTTCACAGGTTTTTGGACAGTTGCCTAAGTTCCAGGATGGCGACCTTGTTTTGTTTCAGACAAATAGCTTCTTGAGGCATTTGGGCCGCAAGCATGGTAATTATTGGTCTCTGATCTGTTCAAAATATACGTAAAGCATAAAAAGCAACCCAGAACACTTATGTCTAGAGCAGTGTCACGGTATATTACTTTATTTATCTTCATCACAGTTTTGGCACATTACATTTAAATTATAATTTATACCTGCTCTTAAAAGTCTTTTCATGATTTTTTACTAATTAATTAACAAACATTAATGAAAACATGAACATTATAAAATATAGCAGACTAAAGTTTTCGAATGGGTATGCTTTACTCCTTACATCTTCTCCTCTTCTAAAAAGTACTCATTTGTAGATGCATAAGTTAAACCTAAGTGGGTCAAATTCAGTCTAGAAGTATACTGCACCTTATATGTGAACCATGGACACTTTATACAAGTATAATTCTTTAAAGAACCTTTTTATTGAATGTTCAATATTTAATTATATGTTACTATATCCTGATTTAATGTAAAACTGCACAATAATCAGTTTTTGCTATAATTATAAACTTAATGTCGCTAGTGATAAGACAACATCCAACATAAGTTTTCAAACACCCTGTATTAATACAGTATATTTGGTAAAACTTTAATAGCATGTATTTATTGAAATCCTATTGATAAGTGAAAAAATCTGATCTGGATCAATCAGATCCATGTGCCATACAGCATACTGTATGTGTCTTATAGTAGATAGTATATGACTATGATTACAGTGCATATTTGGGGCTTATTATGTTTCCACAATCAGTCTACAGTGATATTTACAATGGACATGTGGTTTCTTTTTAAAAATGTCCACTCTGAGAGTTCATTTTACTCATATGTGCAGGTGGATATGGAAAGAATGGAAATGAAGCTGCCCTGATCGACATGTTTACCGACGGAGTAGAAGAGCTTCGTAATAAATATGTGAAAATGATCTATCAGGAATATGTAAGTGATGTTATATTGTTCTCTTTTAAATGCCCAAAGGACTACTAAACAAAGTTTTACCTTCAGTGAGGTTCAACACACCTCTGCATCACCATACGTTCAGCAATTTATTGAATGGCCACAATAATCAACTATTTTCAGAATTAGACAGCTGACCAAAATTGGGCGCTGACTTCAATGAATGTTGTCATATTTGGAGATAGGCCAAAGACAATCAACAAAGTAAATATCAGCCTATTCTGTTGCAAGGCAGATAAAATCTGTGCATCATTTATTTTAACATCACCACCAACTTTCACTGTTCAGGACTACAGAAATATCTGAGCAAAACCCAGAAAACGCCAAAAAACTTTCAAAAAAGTAAAAAAAAAATTTCACCCGTGTTTCCAGGAAACTGGCAAAGACGCATACATCAAGGACCTGCCAAACCATCTCTCCATTTTTGAGGCTGTTCTAGAGAAGAGCAAAACTGGTTTCCTTGTAGGCGATTCGGTATGGCATATATCTTATAGAACATTTCTGTTTCTTGCACATCCACAGTACTTTTCATAACTAGACATTGTGTGGATTATTTGCTTTATTATCCAAGGTCATTGAATCATGTACTGTATGTGTAGAGTATATAGTTCTCAACATGGTGTTCACTCCATTCACAGATCTCCTTTGCAGACTACAGTCTCTTGGATGTGTTGTTGAACCATAAGGTGCTGTGCCCCACCTGTCTGGACTCCTTCCCTGCCCTGAAAGGCTTTGTGCAGCGTGTGTCGAGCCGTCCCAAAATCAAGGCTTTCCTTGACTCTGATGCTTATAAGAAACTGCCTATCAACGGCAATGGCAAGCAGTAATGCAGCTGAGCATTAATGTTCAACGTAGAACCTGACTGTCCCTTCACAAGACCATCGCCTGTTTAACACAGTTTTCATTTTTCTTTATTAGGCTGTATTTTTTAAGATCTAATGGTCAGTACTCTTTCTCCCTAAAATGTGCATCATTTATTGAAAATAAAGTTAAGTCAAGACATAAGCAATGTGTTCTATCATTTGTGATTCTAGGTTGACTTAAGCTTGTCCAATGCCTTTTAAACAACAACTAAATAAATAATTGTGTTGTTAAATAAATCTAATTAAAAATAATAATAATTAACTGTTCTGAATAATACTGGATAACATATTAAAAATCTTTTAAATGGCATAAACAGGTGGTGTAGGTGCACTGACAGCTTGTCACCTCCAGGGTCTGAGGTCAATTCCCATCTCTTTGTGCATGAAGTTTGCATGTTCTCATGTTCTCTGGAGGTACTCAGACATGCAGATGTTTTCAGACATTCAGATTAGGCTAATTGGTGTTCCCAAATTACTTGTAGTGTGTGAATGAGTGTGTGCCGCGTGATGGATTGGCACTCTGTCCAATGTACCCCGCCTCGTGGCTTAAGTCTATTAGGATAGGCTCCAGRTCCCCCGCTACCCTGAATACAAGACAAAGCGGTATAGACAATGAAAGAGTGAGTAATTTATTTATTTGAGGGGGTAAATCTATACTGCTTAATCCTGTATTCAGGGTCACGGGGGCCTGGAGCCTATCCCAGGAGACTTGGGGCACATGGCAGGGTACACCCTGGACAGGGTGCCAATCCATCGYAGGGCACARACACACACACTCATTAACACACTACGGACAATTTGGGAACGTCAATTAGCCTAATCTGGAGGGAGGAAACCCACCAAGCACGGGGAGAACATGCAAACTCCATGCACACAGAGACGGGAATCGAGCCTGGCCAAGGATCGAACCCGGACCCTGGCGGTGCAAGGCGACAGCACTAACCACTACACCACCTTGGCTTATAAACAAATTTCTAAATTTGTTTATAGMCCTAACATTCCTAAATTGTCCCACCTGAAACACTATGTATTTTGAAAAAAGGCCAAACCATATTTGTTAACTTAAACTTTCTATGTGAGGGTATTGCATTTTTGATTTTGTATTCTAKCACCTGTAAAAAGATATTTCTCTATTATCCACAAACCATTGCGCACACACTATTGTTTGTCAATAAATAATCCATGTACATGGGGTTCATATAAAGGCAAGGATAGCTGTATAAGAATATTGGACTATAAAACAATCAAYGAGTAACAAAAGTGTTTATTAATTCATAGTAACATACMATATTTCTCAGGWTAACAGTTGGTGGCTATAAGACAACTGGCTGTAATCCCCAGTTATTAAAAGCTTATGTTAAAATGTTCAGATTAGAACACAAGACCAATACTTATTACCTACTGACMTACATACACACACATACACACAAAAAAAACTCAATTATTTAAAAAAAAWTAATAYTTTGTTACAATTTGTATAGAGAATGTTTAGGTCTGGATAGAATTGAAATAATATCACTTGACAATAACAGAATAAAAAGAATTATTTCAGAATCATTAATTAAATTTAAATTAAATTAAAAGAATCATTAATTAAATTCAACTTTACCTATCCAGGTGGATAAAGATGAAGCAAAATGTTTATCAACAATTCATCCTGGATGAGAATGGYAAATGTTACCATTATATTTTTACCATTATAAAAATAATGATGTTAATTATATTTATAAGACTGTTGTAATAAATGCTTTTTTTTTAATTCATTTAGATTATTTTATTATTTTTATTATTATATTCACRTGGTTTATATTTGTGTAATAGTAAAGACACACATATACTCACACACRAACTCATTTGAATGCCTAATCAATTCAAATCGACAGGGTTTCTTATTCAAATCAGTTAGACAGACAAGCCATGATTTGTTCATGCACCCCTTGTGTGACAAGATGTCCAGATTTCAACAACAGCCTAGTTCAGCCCAAAGACAGTTCATATGCAATATAAAGAGCCTGAAGCTATAGTTATTTTTTTTTTTACTGTAATGAAATTCTTCTGAACTATTTATAATTGAACTTAACTTTGGAGGTTTTATAAAACATTACCTTTATGTAGAATTGCATCTTAAAATATTGTGCAGTCTACAATTTCATATTTTACAATAAGTAAACAGTTACTACATAAAACAATGTTGTCATATCCTGGCTAATATGCCATCTAAAAAAAAMCTTAAATTCATAATTGAACTCTTTTTACTGTCCCCAGTCATGTGCTTATCAGTATCATTCACTTGAAAAGCAAAATTGCAGTTTTGCTGGTAGTGGCTTTGTCTGCATTCGTGCWTTTCCAGATTTTTGACTGTCACCATGACCTTGCCATATTTCATGCATGTATGCATCTTTCTTCCGGCATTCAAAGAAATTTTCTGCCACCCAAAAAATTKTATTATTGTTTGTTTACTTTGAAAACCATGCAAAGWAAACATGGTGTCATTATATTACAGATTACCGAAAATACTGCTGTGAATAACTGCTCATTTATATTTTTTTGCAGAATAAATGTATAGCTGAGAAAACTATGTACATAAGCTATCTCTTGGCSCTGAGTCATGTTTGTTCAGAGGTATGTGGCTGCTCCTCCAAATTTGCATAACAATAACTTCAATCCAAAGCAACATTTTGTAATTTTCTGTAAAAAAAAAAATGCAGCTAATACTGTATGTGTTTTATTTAGTTTAAATATTTGTTTATTGTAAACCTGAAATATGTATTTTTACAGAATATTTTACTGTATTCTAAGGCAATGTTGACAATGGCTTATTCAATAAGAAAATGACTTTTTAACAGTTCCCAAAGGAACACATTAGCAACCATTAAGGGCTTGTCACTGGGGTCGTACTTTCAAGGACAAGAGTTATACTTTTAATTATGGTACAATAATGTACTGTTCCAGCCAAAGGTACATTTTGGTTGATCATGGTAAAAATAATGTCCTTGATGGTAGAAATAGAACAGTACAAATTTATTTCTCTTTATTAAGATACAATTATGTRCCCTTGAAAGGTACTGCATCAGTGACAATGGTTTATACTGTACCTTCATTACTCCAAAACTGTACCTTTATTCCCAGAGTGTAGGTGTGACAGCAGTAGTATGAGACACCATGAGCTTTACAATACAATACAATTAAATATAATTACACTTTATTTACTGTACACTGTGTTTCAAGAGCAGCAGTTCAATTAGAAAAAAATAGAAAGATAAAAGAAAGCAAGGAATACAATGACAGAGCTTCTTGGAGTGACATGCAGATGCGTTAAACCTTATATGTTGGACCCTGTCACACAATAACAAAAACATAACTAGGTAGCCCAAAATCTGTTTGTGTCAMAAAAAAAATTTATTATTTAAAATACACTGATCAGCCAACTGGCCACCTGCATGATATTAAGTATGCCCCTTTTTCACCTCCATATAGTGATGCACTATGTGTTCTGACACCTTTCTACTGGAAACAACATTAACCTAATTAAAGTGAGCCTTGGCCACTCATGACCCTGTCACCAGTTAACTGTTTTCCTTCCTTGGATCACTTTTGCTGTGTCCTGACCACTGCGTCCTGGGAACATCCYGCAAAAGCTGCAGCTTTGGAGGCAACGGGGACATGGGTGCACCAAGGCTCACTGATTCACATAGAGAATGAAGGCTGGCCCGAGTAGTCTGATCCAATAGGAGCGCTAGTGTAGATCAAATTGAGGAAAAGTCAAGTCAAGTCAAGTCAATTTTATTTATATAGCGCTTTTAACAATTGACATTGYYRCAAAGCAKCYYHACACAATMAAAAGAAGTAAGTTTTTATGCAATGTGTGTGAATCAAAATGATAAGATTGGAAAAGGTTAATGCTGGTTGTGATAGAAAGATGTCTGAACACACAAGTGTCACTGTTGTGGTGGCAAAGTGGGGGGAGTGGGGGAGAGCGACTTACAACAGTAATGTTGTTCAGTTTAAAAAAGCAATCTGGTCACGGCAAAAGGTTTACTTAAAACTTGGTTTACACGATCAGACACACACTACGAGCAATTTGGGAACGCCAATTAGTCTAATGTGCATGTCTTTGGACTGTGGATGGAGAACACAAAGGAAACCCACCAAGCACAGGAAGAACATGCAAACTTCATATGCATACAGAGACGGGGATCGAACCCAGGACCCCGCGTGCAAGGCAACAGTACTAACTACTAAGCCACTGTGCCCGCCCTGAATGATTCAGTTCAAGTGACTCAAGCTACTATGTTTCTTCAGTGTTACGCAGACCATAATTTCGACCTGTACTACAACCACTCAGTAACCAGACAATGAAATATGTGCAGGACTTATGAGAGGTGATAGTATTTTCAAAAGGCACATTTAAAAGACAACAAAGACACACACACAAAAGAAAAAAATCTGATTCAAGTTTAAGATTCGATTCCTTTKAATCGATTCGTCTATTGATCTTCAACTTCCGCTGGAATATAGACTAACGAGCAGATTCTATACATGTAGCACAACAATTTGTTTAATTTTGATACACTGTACACTTGTGATGAGGTAAACCATTCCGGTCGGGTACTCTGGTCTGTACATAAAGGAAACCGGTTCTTCGAGTCGAGTCATTTGTGCACGAAAAAAAAAACGGCAAGAAAGCTTGATGAGCATGACTCAGCAACATAGAGCGCGCGTATAAAAAGAGAAGAGAGCCGCCTTCCTCTTCGTCCAGGTCACTTCTACACACACACGGGCTCAGACACCAGCAAGAAATCTCCACCAGAACCGACTTACAAGGAGTAAGTATCTACATTAAATTCCCACTTCCTTATTGTATTCTTATGTTTAGAGCGAACTACTGAAAGATTATATCAATTGACTTGTTTGTCAATATATTCACAGGCTGTCAAATATTTGAGTGCAAAGTTTCTGAATGGGAGCAAAGTATGCAATAAAAATCACGACATTTATTTAAAGTCTTTTGCACGACATGCATTTTGCATACTTGTACTTTTGTTTAGGGAGGTGTGCAAAATTAAAATACAGTAAACTATAGACATCCACCAAAATACTAGTGAATATTAATGTATAAAGTGCAATGCATATTTTATATATTAGTTATATGCAATACATATTCTGTATGTGCTTTTAAGTTATAAAGATTTGCTAAACAAAAACTAAAAAAAAAGCTCATGAGCCAATCATCTACCTGTTGCTATGCAGTTTTAATGACTTTTTGCTTCCATTGGTTACTTTATGTTTAATTTGTAATTGGTTACATTTCTCCATTTCAAGTTCTGGATCAGACCATTCTTAAAGTGCACTATGCAAAATAAAATAGTAATTAAAAAAACAAATAGTAGTAATAATAATAATAATAAAAAGCGGGGGAAAAAAAGAAAAATGTGCCTTATGCATCCCATAATAGTCCACTTGGTTAAGGTAAACAATCCAGTGTTGGTCTCCTCAGAGACACTGTGACTGTGGTGATGATATAGTTGCTGGTTTCATTCATACCTTTGAGATGCCATGCTTCAATACACCAGTCTCAAGTGTCCGTTAATGTTTTATGAAGAACCTAGCAACCAAAAGGTGCAGTCGATAACATGCTTACTAATGCAATAAGTTGCAGCAGATGAGTCAAGATCATGACAACATTTCAATGGAAGATTAAACAAAATATTGCATTTTAAATGCATTATTGAATTCCCYMCGCTGACCCTTTAACAATGCACAAAATTGATGAACAAGCTCGTTTCAAATTCATGCCCAAATGTTCTGAGAATTCATTTTATTCTCTCTTTTTTTCCCCCCTATGCAGTGGCACCCATCATCATCACATACTTTGCTGTAAGAGGTATGTGACTATTTTTTCTAAATCTCCACTACAGTCATGAGACTTAGGCCTGACTCCTCAGGTCTTTCTGAACAAAAGGTCTCATGGTCTTTCTTGTTGTCAGCTGTCTTAACGGGAAAAGTAGATTTAATTGTATATTTTGTCCTCTATAGATAATTATTCTCATCTTAGCTAACTTTATTTACTATTTTAAATCTTTTTCTTTTCATAGTTATTTCCTTTTAGACTTTTTTTTTACGGTCACAGGCAGTCGTTTAAGCATTTCACTGCATATCGTACTGTGTATGTGACAAATAAAATTTGATTTAAGTGGTTTAATGCCTGCACATGCAGCCTGAATATCAAGTAAATGATCAACCACGTAAAAGAGATTTACAGCACTGATTGGTCTTGGCAGATCTTGTGTTTTCCTTCCTGGCGATAGTCACAGTCGACCAATCACATGCCAGGTTTATAGCTGGGTGAATTAAATTGTGGACAAAGGTTGATTTTGAATGAACTAAAATAAAGTGAGATCAGGTGTGAGATTGCATTTATTATTAAGTAGATTTCAATTCTACACTCATGAACACCTATTTAAATGTACAGCGCCATCTTTTGAATTTTGAGATTAACTAATTTTTTTTTTCAAGCTCAATTTTAATTTTTTTTTATTTATTTATATGATATAAGGGCATTTTTCATTTAAATTTAGTATATCACAAAAAGTATCGTATCACCTTTTTCCGTGGGCCGACTGTGATAAAAACAAARCCTATACGCTACCTCTGCCCCATTAAATTTTTTTTACGTGATTCATGTAAAAACAGACAGATACAACCCCCCATAAAAAAAATCTCAAATATGTTCAATGCACAGGCACACCAATGTCCTTAAATATCCTTAGATATTAAAGGATATTTAGATCAGAAATTAATACAATAAGATCAGCAATATCCTGTTGCTATAGTAATGACCTTTTAACATTTCTGTGCCAGGACGATGTGGTGCTCTGCGCATCATGCTCTCTGACCTGGGCCAGGACTGGAAGGAAAATGTGGTGAGCTTTGAAGACTGGATGAAGGGAGACCTGAAGAGCACCTGTGTGAGTGTCTAATAGAGGCTAATGCTGATACACAAACTGTGCACACTGTTTATCCTCCACACTAGGCTAAATATTAGATCTGGAGGTGTAAATGAATAATGTAAATATTTAAATTTTAGGTTTAGGTTTTTTTTGCTCAATCTTAAGACTAACATTATGCTGACTTCCTGCTTTGACATTTTATAGGTTTTCGGACAGCTGCCTAAGATGCAGGATGGTGACCTTGTCTTGTATCAGTCAAACACATTTTTGAGGCATCTGGGCCGCAAACATGGTAATTATTTTCACATYTGTTCAAAATCTATACAAAGCAGAAATATTCATGCAGAACAYTTCTACCTGGGTAAACATGCATTATATTATTTCATTATATTATCTTCAGTGATGTCTGGGACCAGTTATTTAAAATGTAAAAGTGTAAAGCATGCTTGGTTTTACTGAGGCCTGGTGACTAACTGCCTTTTAAGAACATTCAGTTTCTTTGCCTTGTATTACATTTTATGTTTATTTTACACTTTTCTGTGGTCTTTTGGTGTTCTAAGTACACCAAAAGACCACCAATAAATTCCTTCAACTTGATTTGGCCAACCTTAAAGTTTCGGCTATTTCCCTTATAGGTCTGTGTTACAAAATTTCCATGAACAGCTACCAAATGCAAATTCAACATTATCAAGATCAAACCTTTTAACTCTTTATTATTTTTTAATAGTAAATGAGCTACATCTGTCCATCAAAGTGCAAATAGKCATTTACTAAATKATTTTTAAGCCTGTTAAAATGGCTGTAGTTTCTAAGCTGAAAATCATTCCTTTATTTCAAATCCTTTGTGTTTGTGTACAAAGGCAAAAATACAAAAACTGCCATGGTTAATACTTATGGACCTGGTTACTGGTTTAAGAAACTACATAATTAATAGTAATAACTACTCATTTATAGTAAACAACTTTTTTTGGATTAAAGCTACTTTGATTGTATATGTACATGAACAGTGATACAGTAGATACTTCAGCAAAACAAACTGCAATTAAAATGTCACAATTGGATCATTTGAAATGCATCTGGTGCTTGTCCAACCTGAAAGTCCACTTTGCTTATCTGAACAGGTGCATACGGAAAGAATGACCATGAAGCTGCACTGATCGACATGTACAATGATGGAGTTGAAGATCTGCGTATGAAATACATAAGACTGATCTACCAGGACTATGTAAGTCATTTTTTTCTTGATGCATTTTTATAAATGTTTAATAAAAATAGTGTTTACATCTGTATCTTAAGTTATTTTACTTATTGTATACCACAATAATCAGATTTCTAAATATTTAGACATTTTATATAAATTAGCATATTGGATTGTGATCACTGAGATGACAAACTAAGATTAAATGAAAATTAGTCAACGAAACTAATGAAGAAAAATATTACTTGACGACCTTTTTTTTTGTGACTGAGATGAGACGATGATGAGAGGTCACGGTTATCAATGAACAGTGACAATTAGCATGCAGTATTGACTAAAATGTGGTTTAAAAAAATAAAAACTAATAAAACTTCTGTCTTTATTCTGCCCGATATTTGGGCCCATTTCCTTCACATTGAACTGGAGATAAAAAGGCTGATGTGTAGTAATATCGGAGGGGAAACAGGGTGGGCACACAACTGCTGGGAAAATACCACAAACCTGAA
>QMIH01003164.1:8212-42642 GCA_003987875.1 Clarias batrachus
ATTTCATTTATTAAGGGAAAAAGCTGTACAAACCCACCTGGCCCTATTTGAAAAAGTAATTGCCCCTAAATCATGAATAAACTGTAATTTTGGAAGGCTGAGCTAAATTTCACTTGCCACACCCAGGCCTGATTACCACCAGATCTGTTGAATCAAAAGATCACTAAAATTTGTCTTTCTGGGAACGTGAAGCTGGCTAAAAGATCTAAAAAACAAACACAATTCAAGAACAGATGAGAAATAAAGTAATTGACATGTATCAATCTGCAAAGGATCACCGAGCCATTTCTAAGGCTTTGAAACTCCAATGAACCATGGTGAGAGCCATAATCCACAAATGGAGAACACTTGGAACAGTGCTGCAGGCCGGCCTACCAAAATTACTCCAAAGCCTGTATTCCCAAAGCCTCATGCAATTCTTTTAGAGAGCTCCGAGCCTAAAAGTCCTAGCTGAGAGTCCTAGCCTAAAAGTGATTCTAGTCTAAAGGTGATTTTATCTTAGTGAGGAGGCGTGGTTGACTCCGTTGCCAGGGATGATGCAGCAATTCAAGAGCTGTGATTGGTTGATAAAAAAATCTCTTAAAAAAGCTCTTAAAATGTGTTCTTTGTGAAAATAGAATATATGATAATAGAATAGACAATGAGATCATAATGTTTGTATATAAAGAAATTGTATAATCATGAATACAGGCTACTTTATGCAAAGTTTTTGCTATAGTTTCGGCTAAATATCTTTTCAGTCAATTAAAACAGCCAAATGTTGAAAATGTGTCTACTTTTAAAGCAACCAATTTTCACACAGTAGTTACTATATTTACTATACTATACTATTACTATACTATATTACATTTATTTATTAAACTGATTTTATTACTTGTAATCCATTTCAGACTGATGGGAGCAAAATGGCTGACCTTTTTCCAATTTACATGATTGCAGGACAGTCTATTTAACTTGCCCTTTTGGATGGTATGTAGCCAACATTCCAAGAGAAATGGAAGAAAGTAAAAGAACCCAATTGGACAGAAGAGCAGTGTTTAATTTTAGCTTTATGCTCAGTGTTTGGTGAATATTTCTTCATTCTAAGATGACTCATTTTTATCTTTACTAAGATTTAATCCTAAATTTAAGGGGAAATTCTAAGAAAATCTGATAAAAGAACTCGGAACAACATCTGAAGAACTGCACGCATCACTTGCCTCAGTTAGGGTCAGTGTGCATGATTCATCAATAAGAAAGAGACTGGGCAATCCATGGGAGAGTTCCAAGTTGAAAGCCCTGCTGACCAAAAAGAACTCAAAGACTTGTCACACATTTGCCAAAAAACATCTTAATTAGTCCCAAGACTTTTGGGCAAATTTTCTGTGGACTGATGAGACAAAAGTTTAACCATTAGGAAGGTGTACAGTATGTCCCGTTACATCTGGCATCAAATTAACATAGAAAGAACTTCATACCAACAGTCAAACAAAGTGGGGGTAATGTGATCAATTGGACCTGGATGGCCTCAGGACCTGGACGACGTGCCATAATTGATGAAACCATGAATTCTGCACTCTACCAGAAAATCCTGAAGGAGAAAGTCTGGCCATCAGTTTTTGACCTCAAGCTCAAGCCCACTTGGGTTATGCAGCAGGACAGTGATCACATCAGCACGTCAACGTCGAAATAAAATAAGAAGGTTTTGGAGTGACCTAGTCAAAGTCCGAACTTAAATCTGAATGACCATAAACCTTTCGTTTTTTGGTTTTTCGTGCTTGAAAACCTTCCATTGTGGATAAATTAAAAGGATTCTGCAAAAGAAGAATGGGCCAAAATTCCTTCACAGCAATTTGAAAGACTTACGCTTGATTGCAGGTGTGGCTGTTATTAGTTTTACAGGCATTTACTTTTTCACATAGGGTAGGTTTCGACCGCTCTTTTCTTTTGATAAATGAAATAATTTTTTTAAACTGTATTTTTTATTTACTATTATTTACATGATAAGTATGTTAGCAGTTGTAAAGAAAAAAAAATCCTATTTCTTTAGGCCAGTGAATAAGTGTTAAGACCGGTGGTGGTATTTACCAGTTCGAATTTCACTCACCCGAGGGTCCGCTGCAAGAGAAAAAGAGGACGTTAATGCCAGAAATATTACATAATCTAATATTTTTACCATACCGTAGGTATTACATCACTGTCCGGATAAAAGCGGTAAAGYTGTTTGAAATACATTTCTGCTGCCACTCTTAAATGACTTGTGCATGACAAATGGACTTTTTCATCTTTTATTCCTTTTTTCCTTTCTCATCAAAATAGTTTTTACAGGTGCAAAGACATACTTTCACGGAATCATCACTTTCCTACGTTTAATAACTAGAGCTGCAATTACCCAGTACAGTAGGATCATGTTTGCGGTCATAACTATTTGCCTGCATTCACTCACACTTCAGCTTGAAATGACACAGGTCCGTTACGATGACATTGAAATACATAAATGCTTTATGTATGTTAAGACTGGACTTCCTCCCTGTACTGTGAGCGACGGTCTGTTTTTCATAAAGACCACAGCCTCGTAATTTATCAGTGGAGTCATGTGTTTTCTGTTAGCTGCTGGCGCTTGGACAGATCCTCTGGATCTAAGCAACAAAATGAATAGAGCCAAAAAAACTGAGCTAATTACATACATTTCAGCTTGGGAAAGGATAATTTATTAATTTAGTAGAAAACTGGCGAATGCTGTGTATGCCATATTTAAAAAAAGAAGAACACCCGTTTGCATTTAAGCTAATAAAATATAATAGCAGGCAAGGATCGGCAGAGGGTCAGGMGAGTGTTTTATTTATTCTATTTATATACTGTAGCACTTTAACCAATAGACATTCTCAGAAGAAGCTTTACAGAAATCCAGATGAAGATTTCAATGAGCGGAGCAGATAAACCTTAAAATAAACCTCCAGAAGAAATCGATTTCAGAAAGAAACTAAATAGCAAGATTAGAAATTTCCATATATGTTGAGTATTTATTTGGAGTATTTATATTGAAATAATTCACTGTAATAAAGAAAATAACTAGACTGTAATTTTTGAGTGGGTGACATGGCACCATTTACTCCCACTATGGGGTTTTGAAGTCTTTTTCTCTAAATGAGAGTTGCCGTCTTGCAAATAAATAAATAAATAAATAAATAAATAAATAAATGTTGGATCACGTGGTTAGCACTATTGCCTTGAACCTCCAGGTTCCAGGTTCAATTCCCATCTCCGATCTGTGTGCATGGAGTTTGCATGTTCTCCCTGTGCCTGGTGGGGTTTCCTCCGACAGATTAATTGGCATTCCCAAATTGCCTGTAGTGTGTAAATGAGTGTGTGTATGTGTGTGTGCTGCGCCTTGTGCATCCTGGGATAGGCTCCAGGCCACAGTGACCCTTTATACAGGATAAAGYGGTATAGAAAGTGGGTGAGAGATATGACCTGTGGAACACCCGCCCAGACTGCTGATGCCCATATTGAGTAGAGTATTAAGYTCTTACACTATGGTTGTTCGGTTGTGAAGATCATTTATCAAGGGATTAAAGCTTACATTTACTTCCACTTACCCTACACTCAATAAACTGCTGYAAAGTTTTCTTAGTGTTGTCTGCCTTGGCTTATGCCATCACTTTGTTCACTCATGTTGGTTTACTTTKTACCATTACAAAAATCTAGCTTGGATAGAAACATAAGCAACATACAGGAAAAAAAAGAAAAAAAAACTTTGCACTTTATATGTATTAGCTGAAGAACATGGCATTGTTAAAATTATGAAAGCTGCCAAAATTGTAAAACTACAACATTCTCAAAATGTTAAATGAAGTTTGTGGGACAATAATCTTAGCGACAGCTTCAGGTCTGCTGAAAAGTGTACGGATTTACAGTACAGTAGTGATGTTTCTCAGCCCAGCCATAACTGTCAATCACCTCCTTTTTAATTATCGTCACATAAAACATATTTCCTATAAGTCAAATGTAAAATAAATGTCAGTTTTGGACTTTTACGAATTACTTTAATAAGAAGTCACAAGTTCATCTCGAAGTTCTTGTGAGTAAGAATCCTGGGATGAGCACAGGAAAGTCGTCATGATTACAACAGCAGGGTTTGAAAGGTACAACATCCAGCGGAGATTAAACAAGGCTGAGTTTTGGACATAAACTGTTTATAGATTATCCTTAGTTCTTCATGTCCAACGGAAACTAGACACAGTTTGACCAAACTAAAAAAAAAATCAACATAATTGGAAGCTAATATCAACAAGCCAGCTTGATGGTTTTTCCTCTGCTAAWTTCAACTGAAATGAGTATCGCATGTGTATTTACTGTGTCGGAAGAACTATTTAGATCTAGGTCTCTCAAAAACTGCCGGAGCAAGATCTCCTTCTGAGACTGAGAGCTATTCTTAGGAACCCTAGAGTTTGTGCCTTGAGTAGATTCTGCATTGCTTTTAAATGATTTTCGATGGAATCCTTCACGTACTAAATAAGTGTAACCATAAGTGTACAAACTGATCGCAATAATAAATACTCGAATGTGGCTCGAGCTCAGAAAACTGCAGCCTTTCTCTGAATTTCCATCTAGTTGCTTGGTTTTTGTTTTGTCGTAAGACTTAAACAGAAATCTTGGCTGGCAGCTGATTGGTCGTCACGAAATCAGAACATCCAGCATTGAATGGTGTTAAAATAAACACAGAAYGTTAACCTGGACTCCAGTGGATTATGGCATGTTGAATAGAAACACATCTGGTGCAATCAACCTTGCAGTCAAATACTTTGCCTTGAAGGATTTGTAGCAATTTCATAAACTCTAGTGCGGTTTGGTGGTTCAATGTGAAGAGCGAATTTTTGGCCATAGTTCCTTAAATGAAAGTATGGATAATAAATGTGGTAATGAGGGCTCCAGGCTCCTCTCCATACCCGACTCAGTGTTGAAGGTTACCGACTCACTGGAAGGTCCAGAACCGAGTTCATTCTTTGGTGTTACTTTGAACTCGTAACTGAAAACAAACAAGCATGAAAAGCATGAGAAAAATGAAGAATCTGTGCAGCCGAAAGACAGACAATATCAATTGTTTCRTGTGTTTACCTGCTCTCTGGTTTCAGGTTCTCCACAGCTGTATGTGTCTGATTAGTTGTTACAACAGATACAATTTTTCCATTTGGACTCTTTTCAGAGGAAGTGACCTCATATTCTGTCAATCAAACAATACATGTTAAGATTTAATAATACGTGTTGAGCATCTTTCCTGTAGTAGTGTAACTGTACAATTATCGTACATCCACAAATACAATAATTCTACCATTACACTACTACAGGGATGTTTTGCTAGGATGTATTTATAATAAATACAACTATGAAATTGGTTCAATTCTATTTAGCCTGGATTTATACCATATAGATATAGGCTCCAGNCGTGACCCTGAATATTATACAGGATTAAGCGGTATAGAAGATGAGTGAGTTATACCATATACTGTACACTGCCTGGACAAATTATGTTGCCATTTCAGAAGGGTCAAATTGTTGGGCTGCATCAAGCAAAGAAAATAACTGAGAAGATTTGAAATGACTGGAACTGGGTTCAACACCCTTCAACACGTTATCAAAACCTGGAAGGATAACGCTGACCCGTCAACTCTGTGGAAGAAATGTGTTCGGAAAAAAAGTCATGAGACCACTTAAACACTTAAACTTAAACCATGAAGTTGCATGGGAAAAAATAAACAGTAAAAAACATAGCTACGATTAAGCAGCTGTCTGGCCATAAAATCAAATAAAAAATCCACTTATTGGGTTAAGAAGGGAAGCACATGTGATGCACTCATCGTACATACAATCCTTTGCAGTCAGTGTTATGATCTGGGGTTGCTTCAGTTGTTCAGGTCTAGCCTCAGCAACGTAATGTGGCAATAAAATGAAGTCAGCTGACGACCTGAATGTACTGAATGACCAGGTTATCACATCTATGGACTTTTTGTCCTCCCTGAAGGCACAGGACGACTCAAGTTGTGAAACTGGTCACCAAATTGTGTGCTGTAATCAAAGTTAAAGGTAACTGAATGAAATCTTGTGCAACCATTTTTTTTTTTTTTTTTTTTGGGCAGCCAGTGTATTATTGATATATAACTGAAATCTAAAAATAAGTTTACAAAAAAAAAAAAAACTAAATAAGTTGTATATTTATTTTGGAATATTATTTATAGTATCAATAAATTGTAAATTAAGTTACTCAAATCATATGAATTAATGAACAAAAATTAAGTCTACAAAACCCCATAGAAATTAATGATTAAATTAATCTTTTGAGAAATACATATGTATGTTTCTATATTTAAAACTACTGACCCAATCATCTTTTTAAATTATCAAATGATAATTTCATTGATGCTTCTTTACTTCATTTTATTCCTGGTAGGAATAAACATAATGTTTATTTATTTACCATTTAAACAAACATGGTAACGTGTAATACAGAATTCAATTTACTTTTTTTATTTTCTAAGCTTGTTTAGAAGTTATTCTGTGTTTCTGTTTTTTAAAATGAAGCCATGCAGTAATTAATATTAGTATCGTATATTTATATACATATGTATATTAATGTAAAAAAAAATCAATGAAATCTCAAAATCGCTCTAAATGTGTTCACATTAGAGCTACTTGTGTATCAAGAACAAATGAAACCTGTAATGAATAAATTGCCAGGCTACCTGTTGTCTCATTATCTGTTTTCTCCCAGTCAATTATGACGAATGATGAGCATCCCTCCACAGTGACCACTGTGACGTTGGTCGGGGGGGTCTTGGGTGGGCCTGAGATGTTGGCTACAACATTTTCCTCATCAGGGAAGAAGCTGAGAGAGTTCGTAACGGAACATGGTTGCTTCGGAGGCTTGTTTATCTGATAGATTACATGAGGTGCTGCAGACACATAGAATCAGATCCAGTTACTACAGCCGTAGACACATATGACATACACGGTCACCCAAAAGCCTGCATCTATTGCCACTTTTCCTTATGTGATATTTAACTTTTCATTTCAGACCCAAAAAGGTGTCAAAAACAAYGATAAAAAAATTGAATAGAACCAGACCATTTGACTTTTTCCTTCTTCCACTAAAAGAAGGAAAATAATTTCTGCATTCAATTAAAAAAAGTTCAACGTTCTTGCGTTCAGTGTACACACAAGTGCCACGAAGTCAGAGACTGTCAAGTGGAGCCTTTGCTGTAATTTATACTTTTATACTTTTTTTTATMATTTTTTTTTTTCGTTTGAATCCAGACAGTTGGGATACCCTGTATATTCCACTAAGATTTGGACAGAGGTAATAGTTTTAAACCAGAAAAACATTTTACTACATTACGAAATAGATGGAGACAAATTACATAATCAAGTGATCTGATTATTGGCCTAATGGCGCACAGAGCTGAAATGAAAATTAACGTAACCTTCGGAAACCTTTTCTTTATTTTCTGCAATAAACGTGAAACACTGTCTCACCTACAAAGCGGTTTTTCCCCATTACGTCCACTTCTGAAACAGGAACGGAACTGAATACAGAGCTGTTGTCACCTTGTCACCAAAAGACAGAAAAAAAACTCAGTCATATGATTATGACATTATTCTGTTTTCAAGCATATTTTGCTAAATATTTTTAAATCACAGATAAATCACAGATGAGAAATCGAAAAAGTAGATTAGATAAAAATAAAATTTTGTCTTAATACGACTCTAGCGCGTTAAAATTCTCTTACAGTATACCAATCCGACGCTGTTTTTTTTCAGCTGTAAAAATATGAACTAATCACAGTAAAAATATTCAGTTTATCTTTTCTAATTAAAACCTATTGGTTATTTTAAAGTAGATTATTTAATCAGGCACATAACCGTTCAGAACATCGCTTTTACACAACATTTTGATTTCTCTTGTGGTGCAAGTTAAACTTCAGGCAGATATCTGAGAACTGCAAACGTTTTGGGAAATCTAATCTGACACAAAACTGCTCATAATTTCAAGTCTACTAAAAGTTTAATTTCATTTATGGTGCAGGTTTAACTTCAGGCAAATATATATATAAAAAAAAATGTCTCATTAAATTCTGTCCAGGCAGTTTTGCATGACAAAATCCATACAGAATAGTTTCTGAGATTGGTTTCGGGTTCCTCCAATGTATGAAATGTAAAAACATGATTGAAAGAGCGAGTTCTGACCAAAGAACAGATAAAACCTTTCTTTCACTTACATAGATTTGATTACCATAGACTACAGAGCTATTTTGGCTTCTTACCATTAAAGACGGTTGTTGGTGTTGGCTTTTGATAGATTTCTGCGGGAGGAGTAGTAAGTGAAGGTTTCTGAAGGGGTAGTTCATTCTTCAACTTCAGATTAGTTGGTTCTTTTAATGCTTTTGAGGGGGAAAAACATTGGTTTACGTCAAATTTCACAAAGCCATTATTTACTGCATCAAATGAATCTTAAGCTATATGGTCACCTTTAAAAGTTTAGAATTGCAACTAAACACATAGCTTAGCTTTTACCCTCATCTTTGTCCACCTGGTTTAGATTTTCCTTGTTTTTGGTTGATTCTGAAAAACAAACTCTGTGGTTACTCAAAGGAACCTCAGGACAGCAATAAAGAATTGCAGGTCAAAATGATAATAAAAAAAAATCAAACAAAAGATGAAACGCTTGGTGATAAAAAGAGTTCATAAATCACATTCTGCTTAAAGGCAAGCTTTCTAGAGTTGTAGAAATGTTGATTCTCTACTTAAATGTATCCTAATTATCTTCCCCAGGACCTGTCTATTTTCTATAATGTGAAGAGTATAAAGAAGTAGCAAAAGGAGCTTCAGCTGTGAAGTATCGGTCATTGTTTTATGACACTGGAAATACTGACTGGAATGGCGCATAAATATTTTCTTTGGCCTGGAATGAGCGTGAAAGTCAGTTGTGTAAGAAGCAGTCTCATTGGGGGTATCTAGCATGCTTGTTAGTGCTAACTGTGAGAATTGAGGCAGCACAGAGAAAAGCGCTATCARTATAATATTTATATATGAAGCCAAAGGTAAGAATCCCAACATTTTAACTGAATTTCATTTAAGACATCTGATTAAACTTATTTAAATATATTATGCTAAATTAAAGCACATAAAACAATTTTTTTTTAAAACTCAAGTACATCTCTTTTACAAAATGTATTATGCCTCATTCATGTACGTAGCACTTCGTGACATTTATTATGATAAACATTTCCTTGCATCTGTAACACATGGTAATTATTAATAAGACAGTAATGGTTTCTAATTTACCAGGTTTTTTTTTCTTGTTCGACTTCTGCCCCTTATGCCTCTCACCATTGGATGCTGTTGGAAGATGAAAAGTTTATATGTTAGTAACATACAAGTCAAGTCAAAAGACACTTCCTAACAACAACATAAACAGACCGAATCATAAAAAGTAGAATCAAAACATCTTAAACTTTATTGCAGGACTGCCTGCTTTCAATGTTATTCACCAGAACCGTGTAATATAAAGGACAGATTGCAAAGGAAACAAATTTGCTTTCAATCTGAATCTGATACGTAATTAATCCTCATTATGTTGACTTTAGTAAATATAATTTACTGAAAATATCAAATGGAAATCAATGGAAAGGCTTTGGTTTCACTTTTGTTCTGATTTGTTCGCCATTTCTAACCTTGCCCTAACCCTCCATTCTCTATGGAGTCGGTTTAACAAACAAAGCTGTAAAAACAGTTAGTCTGTCTAAAGATGTCTAAAAGATTTCCCATTCGCTTATGAACACAAGATCCATGGTAAAGTATATCCATGAGACTCAGGGATAAAAGTTGGGCATTACTCATTATTATCTCTCCCACAGCTGCTGGGGTCTTCTTTATGGGAAAAAAAAGACAGGAAGGTAAAGTCTCTGCATGGATTACAGAAGCCTCAGTCCAGTCATAGTTATACTGATACCTATTAGTAGCTTTAGTCACAGAAAAGGTATGTGGAGCAACTATTCTTACTAAACTGACTAATGCAGATCATATAATCTGATCAGGGGGACAAACGAATAAAGACATCCCTCACTGCTTTGGGCCACTATGTCTATACGGTAACGCCTTAGGGTCTGGCTAACACCCATTCCATCTTTGAAGCATTAATAAACAAGGTACTCTATGAAATATTATATACAGTAATATTCATGCTGAATATTGATCGTATCTGCAATTGAAGTTCACCAAAGTATATCACTCTCACACTCACTCATTGTCTATATTGCTTAATCCAGGGTTGCGGGGAGCCTGGAGCCAATCCCAGGAAACTTAGGGCACGAGGCGGGATACACCCTGGACAGGGTGCTAATACATTGCAGGGCACACACATACACACTCATCCTGTAATTCATACACTACAGGCAATTTTGGGAACATCAATTAGCCTAATCTGCATGCCTTTGGACTGTGGGAGGAAACCGGAGAAACCGGAATTGATCCCGGACCCTGGAGGTGCAAGTCGACAGTGCTAGCCACTAAGTCACTGTGCCGCCCCAAAGAACATCAAACTGGAGAAATGAGCTTCACTCCACCTCTACACAGTTTTCTTCCTAGAATCAATTCTTGCCAAACCAGGCCTTGTTGTTTATCTACTTTAAGTGTAATGTGAAATTATGAAGGAAGTCTTACACCTACAAAGTGTATGCTAGACTAGGCCTTTTTCAACTAACCACGGAGGCTCAATTCATCTGGTCGGTACACACTTCTCAAGGTTTCACTAATTTGATTGGTCAAGTGATGTCCCAAAAGCATGTATATTTACTAAAACAGAACTGTGACATTTCACTCCACTCTCTATGTTTGCTGCAAAACTCCACTCCATTTATTTAAATAAGTACTATAATGTGGATCTTTCATAGTGGAGAATGAATAAATACAAAATCTGGAGGTCTAATATCCAAAATAGCATTTGCACAATATTTGTGTCCTTGTTTATAGAACTGTTGTAAAATAAATACAACACTGCTCTTGAAATTGGACAATTATGATGAAAATTAGTTCAGCTGTGATTACCTATTGCATACTGTTTCACACCCATGGTTTTACCAATATTTAGTAAAACCTCAATTGTTCTTGTGGAATACTTGAAAATCTGTTTCATGGCACATACACATCAAAGAAGATACAAGACTCTTGTATGGGGCTTAAATCTAACTTCACTCATGCACACAAACATGATATACTTGCATACAGATATATGAAAGAGTCAGACATACTGTACATGGTAACTACTAAATAATAAGTACATAATAACACATAAGCACTATGTGTGCACGGACACTTATGAGATGCACATGAACACACACAAACTCTCCACACACACACACACACACACACACACACCTATGAGACGTGCACATACACAAAGTACATGATACATGATTCTCAGTGTAAACAGAAGTCTTTTCAATGTATTTGGACTTGCTGCTTCATTGTCCCTGATTGACAGTAGCAGTTTTTAATCAGCCTGCTATTGGACAGTTTGATGAGTGGTTTATTTATTTACCACAGAAGTAGGTTGTATGGAGGGTCGGAACAATGTTTGAATTTCCGATTCAAATATTGCAGCATCAGAAAATGTAGGTGATGGTTTGCAACCGCCAAAGAAAAATTGAAGCATGAAAACTGTGCCTAATATGTCAGATCAATTAATATTTTTCCAAAAAATGCTTTATTTGGAGTATTTGGATTTGATCGAGTGGAAAGAGTCACGTGGGATTCCGATGAGCTAGTTAGGAAGGCAAGGAAAGCATTTTTTGCAAAATATGAATTGCTTCATTTGTAGGATCTGACATAGTAGGCACAGATTTCATGCTTCAATTTTTCTTTGGCGGTTGCAAACCATCACACGCATTTTCTGACGCTGCAATTTTCATTTCATCACTGAACAGTGAAAACTCGCCGTCTCCTAAACTGTCCATTAGCAGGCTGTTTAAAAAATGCTTCTAGTAATCAGGGAAAATTAAGTTCATTTACACTGAAATGACTTACATTTACACTGAGAATCATGTACTATGTGTTTGTGCGCAGAGAGTTTGTGTGTGTTAGTGTGCATCTTGTAAGTCTACGTGCATGCATTTCATATATATTTGTTTGAGTACTTAGTAGTACTGTATATAGGTATGTGTTTACAGTGCCTCATACACATGTTTGTTTTGATACATCTGATTACATGATTTAATAAACAGCAGAACTTACAGTTTTGTGAACTAGAAATCCGGGTCTTGTTACCCTTTGCCTTGTTTCCCTGGGCCTTGTTACCCTGAGGCTTGTTACCCTGGGCCTTGTTACCCTGGGCCTTGATA
The DNA here is from genome assembly GCA_003987875.1 of Clarias batrachus. NCBI lineage: Eukaryota > Metazoa > Chordata > Actinopteri > Siluriformes > Clariidae > Clarias > Clarias batrachus. The sequence goes on from QMIH01003164.1 coordinate 20,584, forward strand.
CCCTGGGGCTTCTTAACAGTGGTGTTAGAGGATGTAGGAAGCAACGTTATTGGATTAGGAACAGAAACTGTAGAGACACGCTTGATTACTGTAGGTGCTGAAGTGCTTGCCACAGAAGCAGAAGTTGAAGACATTTCTTGACCTAGATAGATATACATATAATTAGTAATGTCATGGTGGTGAAAAAGGGCAGTGGTTCTAGTTGCATGAGAAAGAGGACGGTGCTGGCGAAGTGAAGACAGACAACAAGCTGCTTTTACTCTGTAAGTAAAAATATGAGGAGTCCTGTGGAGACAGACAATGGAAGCATTGATGCAGGTGCTGCAGTCCTGAATGAGTACAGTGGTGATTACAGATTAGATGTGAAGAAGAATTCCTGCAGAGGTGATACTGCTAAAAAAAAGAAAAAAAAAAGTTGCTTATAATAAATTAAGGCTAAAGGTACCAGTTAACAAGAATATGCTAACTGGTGCCTGTCTTTCACTTATTGTTAAAGACATTAAAAATCTTGGCTTGAGTATATTCTTTGAAATGCGAGATAAGCATGATGTGACAGCATAGTGCAGAGTTTTAGGATGGAAATGAAAAACACTAAATGCATGTAATACAGTAGTTATAGCACAAGTGATGTGTTGGCATTGTAGGCATGGTGGCTTTGATGGCATAGGTGATGCTTGGCAGCAGTCTCATTTTAGTTTTTTTTCTTTTTTTTTTTATGTGCTGTTATGCGACGTGAAGTCACAGTTGCATGGCATGTGAAAGACAATGGTTAGGACCAATAATGCTGGAGCCTCAACACACATTGATATCATTACCCTTGTTCCCATTCGTTGCCCCTTTGACAAGAACAGGCTTTGTTAGATGTCCATCCAGTGGCTGGCTCGGAGCTGTATGACATGGAGAAGCTGTCTCATAAGGAGGAGGTTTATACTGCAGTTTGAAAAACTCTAATATGCTGTCCTTTGGAGTCGTGCAACAGAGTCTCGGTTGTAGATTATAGGTCTATAAAAGTTTTTTGGACTCACTTTATTGGGATTTTCAGGGGAATACGATGTTTCGGTAATATTTAGTCATCTATAAACTTTTACTTCCTCACTGGCCCAGGAAAGTTTGTACAAATTGTATTTTAGGCACTATAATCTTAGAACTAACATATCAAACATTTATCAAACCCCATGCTTGTTTGTTTAGAGTTCTCAATCAAAATTTTTTGGGGGGGGGATGCATTAACATAAGTGATAAGTAAGCAACAGGAGACTTTACCCATTTTGCTGTCGGGGAGCTTCTGGTTGCCCGGCTTCTTTTCACCCTGAGATTTTTCTGGAGGTGTTCCTACAGGTTGCTTTGGCTCACTTTTAAGCGTAAGCTCGGTTTTACCATTTTGCCATGTTTCGGTGTTGGAATGTTTTATTGCAACACTTGTTGGATGATGGCCAGGTTGTTGTTGGAATTCAGTAGTGTGTAATATATTGCTTATTGACTGTGCTGGTTGTTTGGTTGATTTAGTGTGGGTTTTGATAGGTTGGATTTGGATTGTGTGCGGTTGAGCTTGTGTTGTGTGAGGTTGAGTTTGTGTTGTGTGAGGTTGAGTTTGTGTTGTGTGAGGTTGAGTTTGTGTAATGGTGGGCTGAGTTTTTGTCGTGTGGGGTTGAGTTTGTGTCGTGTGAGATTGTGATCGTGTAGTGGTGGGTTGAGTTTGTGTAGTGGTGGGCTGAGTTTGTGTAGTGGTGGGCTGAGTTTGTGTCGTGTGAGGTTGTGATTGTGTAGTGGTGGGATGAGTTTGTGTAGTGGTGGGTTGAGTTTTGGTTGTGTAATTTTGAGTTTGTGTAGTGGTGGGCTGAGTTTTTGTTGTGTGAGGTTGAGATTGTGTAGTGGAGGGTTGAGTTTGTGTAGTGGTGGGTTGAGTTTGTGTTGTGTAATTTTGAGTTTGTGTAGTGGTGGGCTGAGTTTTTGTCATTTGGGGTTGAGTTTGTGTTGTGTGAGGTTGTGATTGTGTAGTGGTGGGTTGAGTTTGTGTAGTGGTGGGCTGAGTTTTTGTCATTTGGGGTTGAGTTTGTGTTGTGTGAGGTTGTGATTGTGTAGTGGTGGGTTGAGTTTGTGTAGTGGTGGGTTGAGTTTTGGTTGTGTAATTTTGAGTTTGTGTAGTGGTGGGCTGAGTTTTTGTTGTGTGGGGTTGGGATTGTGTAGTGTGGGGTTCAGTTTTTGTAGTGTGGAGTTGAGCTTGTGTTGTGGTGATTTTAGTTTGGGTGGTACCTGGCTGGTATATTTTTGTAATGTTTTGGGAATGAGTCATGTGAAGTTGAGATTGTGTTGTAATAGGTTGGGCTTGGAATGTGTGAGGTTGAGAGTGTGGGTGGGTTGTGGTGGGTTGGGGTTGTGTTGTTTTTGGGTGGATTTTTACTGTGGTATTTTGGAATTGAGTTGTTTGGGGTTGAGATTGGGTTGCAGTGGATTGTGGTTGGGTTTTGTGTGGTTGAGATTGTTTTGCATTGGATTGAGTTGTGTGGGGATGGGTTTGGGTTATAATAGGCTTTGAAAGAGGTTTGTGCATTTCAGTGGGTTTGGGGTGAGTTATATGGGGTTGGGATTGGGTCATAATAGACAGAGTTTGGGATGGGTGAGGTTGGGATTGAGTTGTGATGGGTTCAAGCATTTTAAACTGCCCTTTAGTTGTGCTATGTTGGATCTCCTCTATACTAGTTTGAGAGTGAATTTTATGGGGTTGGGGTGACGTTGACTTAGCATGGGCTGCTGTAAGAGGGTATTTAGCTGTGTGTTCTTGGAACTGAGTTTTTCTCATTTGGAATGTAGATGTGCTAGTTTGGAATTTGGTTGTGATTAACTCAGTTTGTGGATCAGTTGTTTGGTGCAGTTGGGTCTTTTGCTTTTGGGTTACATTGTGTTGAGCTGTGACTGTGCTAGGCACAGTTTTGGTTTTGTTGATCTGTGTTTTGCGTGTCTTGAATGGAGGTTTACTTGTGGTCATTTTGGATTGGATGGTGTGAAGTGGTTGTTGGGTTGTAATTGAAATAGATGACAAAGTGTAATGTTGAGTTTGAAGAATATCATTGGTTTCAAAATTACTCATTGGTGTGTGAGCTGAGGTAGGGGTCTGGGTCAAGAACAATGAATCTTCTGAAGGATGTGAAGTTCTTATGGCATCGCTTCCTGTTCCTGTTTAAAGAAGAGATATGAAAGTGCCAGTGCCATTGTTCGTGTATATGTGTGTGTGCAGATCAGCTTTGAGTCTGTAGTTCAGAGAGAAATTTCCACTTCTAAAGGGAGCTGAAGCTGCCTTTTATACACTACTTCAAGGTATTCGAAGTACTCTCTCTCTCTCTCTCTCTCTCTCATTATATATATATATATATATATATATATATATATACTGTATATATGCATGTTCATACAATTTATACTATACAAATCAGAGTAGAAACTATACACTTAAACTCCACTAGTAAGTGGAAATTTGTCTCACTATTTCCGTTAAAATGAGAAAAAAAAAGCTGTTGGATCAAGATAAGGTAGAAAAAAGATCCAACCTGGCTTGGTAAGTTTTAGATGTATAGTATGGAGTGTAAAAATATACACAGTGGACACTTTATTAGGTGTACCTACCTTGTAACTATGTTTATTGGCCATTAACTCTGAGAATCGCGGGTCACTAGTCAATCAGTTTTGGTGGTATTGGTTAAATTTTATGCACGGGTATACTTGCAGTAGATATAGACACTGTGAACTTGAATGTGGATATACAGAGACAATAACTGTAGATGTCTTTTCCACTGTGGGCTTGGTTGGTACTGTAGACTAGCTTTCAACCAAGCAGTCATTTTAAGGTGTTTAAAAAGCCCATCATTACTGCATGTTACACTTGTAATAGTGGCAAACTCACTGCTAGCTCACTGTCACTGCTTTCTTGAGAATGGCCCATTTTCTCCATAATATCTGACCACCTTTTTGTTGGTTTCTTTCCAGTCATGGAAAGGGTCTGATGTATTGTTCATCACCACATATGTTTTGTATACCTTCAATATGCATCCACATTATGGTCACACATGACAAAGTCATGGACTGTATAGTAGGTACAAGGTCTGTATACTTAATAACATGGCCACTAAGTGTATGATTTTATATGTACTCTTGCATATTCATAATTTGTGAAGCATTAGTATTAAATCACGGTTATAAATGGTGACAAAGAAAGACATTTCCTATGCAGTTACATGATCTTAAACTGTATCATTTCATTCAAGTAGAGCACAGAGCTCTTTCAAGAGGCAAAACTCAGATTAGATACGTAGAAACTGATAAAACATCAAAGGAAGTAAAGTAATGTTTTAGGACGTGGCTCACTGCAAATCATTAGAAAATTGACAAAGGCATGTGGGTTGGAGTGTATAACAGTGAAGCAGATATTTGGAAGATATTCTTTTTTTATTTTTTGGAATGGATAAAATATCTTACCAGCCACTGATGAGGAGAAAGATTGAGGCCTTTCAGTGGTGGGCTTCTGGAGGAGAGAGAAGTCTAGACTTACAAAGAAAAGAAGAAAAGACAGACAAAAGAAAAGACAAAGCAAAGAAAAACAGAGAGAGGTGGAGAATAACTTATGGATATAACAGACATACCTTATGCCTCAGACGGCTCACAGGCTGCGGTGTTTTATGCAAAGCTACAGGTGAAAAAGGAAACAATAAGTGATTCATACAGTATGTGATTATGCAGTTTATATGTTTTCATTAGGCAATATTTAGCCATTTTTTGAAGCAAGACATTTGTTGCAAAAGAAAAAAAGAAAAAGGAAAAAGGAGATCTGGGCCTGTATTTACTAGATCTGGGCCAGACATTTACTGTAAATCTCAGAGGAGGATATCACTCCGATATCACACCAAGGCATCCAAAAAACTTTTAGTTTTGGTCCTACTTTTAGGAGTAGGAGTAACAGCTATTTATGAATATTCTCAAAATAGGACGTCACTCCTATCACCACCAAAATATAGGAATAGCTTCTGAGGTGTCCTAACTGGTTGGGAATTATGAGGAAATGGTGTTCAGAGTAGAGATGTGCATGGTGCATGTTTTGGTACATTTTTTGGAACAATTCATTAAACCCTCTCCATGACTGTAAAATAATGATTGCATTTTGTGACTGATCTTAAGAAGTATGCACGTTGTCCATCAATGAAAATTTTCTATGCTGTCTCTGCAGGAACTAAGGTGGTGATTGCTATTTTACATTTTTAGCAAAAGTGAGGATGCTTCTTTAAATAGAGGAAAATAGAGGACCATCTGTGCATCAGGCACAACAGTGCTGTTGGGATTTTTAAAGCATTGGATTTATACTGAAAAAGATAAAGACACACACTGTGGGTGGAAGATCCAGAATCCCAACCCAGCAGTTGTATTAAGATGTTTAGAAAGCCAGTCTTCAGTGCTTGCATGATACACTTGTATCAGTAACACAGATGCACACTGTTAGATACTAATAAAGACACGCTTAAATCATGCAGTCTATGAGAAATTTACAGATGTTCAAGAAATCAGTCACACAAAAGCTATTGTAGTTTTCATTACCTTGAATTATCTTCTGGGTAGGAGATGGTGCTGTGTGTCTGAGGACAGAGACCGGTTTGCTCTGAGTCACACTGTGCAAATCTAGAAAGTGAAGCATATCACAGTGAATCAGATTTGATTAATATTGTTTCCCTTAATATTTGGTTATGCAATATTATGATAAACCCTACCAGGCACAGAGGGGGGAAATGCTTGATGACCTTCAGTGATGGGGTTCTGTAGGAAAGAGAGGTTTGCATTTGCAAAGCAAAACTTAAAGGCAAGAGAAAGGACCCTATAGGAAGAAAAAATATATTTCTGCATAATATAGACTTGCCTCAGGCATCGGAGTGATGTCAGGCTTCAGGGGTTCATGGGTGACTAAGGGTAAGAAAGGAGAACAAGTTGTGTCTTTAGGCAGTTTCTGCTTTATGTGTTTCAGTCACGATGCACTAAAGCAGCACTTGAAAGAAAACTTTCATGTTACAATTTTTTTTTATCTAGGACTAGTTTCAATAAGTGTTGTAATGTTAGATTTGCATCAAACTGGCGTTTTTTGCATTTTGTTTTTTGCGTTTTTTGACTCAGCATTAGATATTGACAGTACGTGTGCAGAACTCATACAGTACATGGAAAAAAAGAGATGACTTTTAATAACGCGATTATTTCCTGTTCCGTTATTCCCACAAGAGTAAAAGAAATGGTATTGTTTAAATTAGTAATGGTGTTAGACTGATAGATAATGTGTGTATGTTGTACTATTTTTTAAGAATCAGAGTATCCTTGTCCCTGAATCTAACATCAAATATCAATGCCAACTCACTCATCGTCTATACCACATTATCCTGTATACAGGCTCGCAGGGGCCCTTGAACCTATCACAGTAGACTTAGGGCATGAAGTGTAATTAGCTGTTTAGTTTTACTGAAAATTCTGCAACACAGTCCTTCTGGGGACTTTGTTGTACTTGCTTCTTCTTTAATGTATGCAGAAGCTTTCTTCTTTTTTCTTTTTTCCTGGAACACTAATGTTTGGAAGTCAGAATTTCTTTTTTCAAATAAACATGTATAACAACCTTTGTACAAAAAACACAGGATGCTTAAGACTTTAGCACAGTACTGTATGGCAAGAACCCATAAATATATTGTACCAAAATGGAAATAATAATAATAATAATAAATATAGTTGCAAGCAACAATGACGAGCCCAAGCACCCTGTGACATTGCCACCCCGGGGACACCGCACAACCTGTGTGTTATTTGAGTGTGTTAAGACCTCGAAAAAGTCATCGCCACTCGGTTGCACCGCATAACCTGCACACGTCACACACATCGGGCCGGTTTGGTGGCGATCGTATAATTTCCCAAGGAGGAGTATATCAAAATCCATCGGGTACGTTTTTGCAAACGACCCAAAAATAACTGGCCTCCTGTTGAGTTTAGCCCAGGACATGCAGTACGAAAGCTGTTCGTCTCGATGAGCTCTAAATGTGTACCGCGTTTTATGTGCTTATGTGAAAGTGTATATGAGCTAGGCAGCAAAATCTCATGTGGGGGCCCCTGAGGTCCCCGGGCCAAGAGACTCTCAGGCATCCTGATGGCAGCAGATTCCAACCTGTCTGCCAAGTTCCATGAGTTTCTGAGCATGTTAAGACCCCCGAAAAGTCCAAAAGGTTGGAAAAAGAAAAATCCTTAGGAAAACAAGAGGGTCCTGCGCACCTTATAGTGCTTGGGCCCTAATAATAATAATAATAATATGTTTCAGGCCTATACTTGAATATTGAACTGGTTGTTTTTTAATTTTTAAATCAGGTGACCTATGAGAAAATTACAGGTCATCAGAAAATCAGTAATAAAAACAATAGTATTTTTATTACCTTGAATTATCCTCTGTGTAGGAGGGGGTCCTGGGGGTCTGATGAGGGAAGCTGGTCTGCTCTGTATCGTGCTGGATAGAACTGTAGAGTGGAGCATATTGTAATGCTTTAGATATTTGATAAATATTCGTTTATTTTAATGTGTTACAAATGGAGAAAAGATCTTACCAGGCACTGATGGCGGGAAGGTTTGAGGGCTTTCAGTGACGGGCTTCTGTAGAAGAAAGAGGTCTAGAGTTACAAAGAAAGACAGAGAAAAGGCCAGAGAAAAGAAACATAGAGACAGGTGGAAAATAGCTTATTGCATATGACAGACTTACCACAGGCCTCGGGAGGTTCTCAGGCTTCAATGGTTTATAAACATCTCTATCTTTTGCTGAGAATGGAGAATAAAGTGTATGTTTGAATTCATTTGACTCAATGAACTCTGTGACAGTACCATCATAATGTGTAATGAAAATATAAAGAGGGTTTCAGAAGTCTGATATATTTTTTTWWAAAAAATAAAGTAAATATTTATTTCCTTAAACTTATTTAATATTTAACATTCAGGATTCTGAACTTTGTGAACGTTCCTATTTAAATATAAGCAAGTTTGTGCTATTGGCTATGCCATCTTCTTTGTCCAAAAGCTCAGATTCTACTTATATGCTTAATCTCTTGAAGCATGTGTTCAGTTGGATTTGATCTAAAATTGATCATAAAGTCTGACAAACTTATGGCGCCCATGCCAGTCAGACGTCTGGCTTGACCATATGGTATATATACTGTGAAAATTATGAAACGACAAAATAGAAACCAGGAAAAGGGAAATTTGTCTCCCTGTTCCATCTGTTTACAATCAGAAATCAAAAGCTGTTTGAATCTGTGAAAAAAAAAGAAAAAAAAAAACTTGGACCTGGATAAAGAAGGGATTTTTTCTGGCAATTCTGAACAATGCTGCTTTCATATTTACACCCCCCCCATCACCCCCCACCCAAACACAAATTTTTTCGGATGGTCCAGATGAAAAACATTGTCTTAACAATTATTTTTCTGAACCAAAACCATCTCAGGTGAACTGTCACTAACGAATCTGTCAGTCAGAAAGAATGAGCAGGACTGTAAGGTATTATAAATTCATTATTTAGGAATAGGGTGTAAAATTTGATCTATGAGGATGAACATCCCAGTAAGCACTGCTGAATCAGGAGTGAAGAAGTGGAAGCAGGAGCACACCACCCAATCAGTAATAAAATATTGGAACTAAAATAAGAAATAAAATATTGGAAAATATTGCCACCATATAAATTMTTTCTATTTTGTCCCTCATGACACGGTCTTCACACTATTCCACAAGTTTATTGAGAAAGATTGCAGACTGGCTGCAGTGAAGGTGAAGGTGAAGCACTGGTCAAAAATTGGACATACCTTCTAATTCAATGTTTTGTGTTTAGTGACTTATTTTCTACATTCTGGAACAATACTTGAGATTTTTAAACTATGAAATAATGCATTGCAACAATGAGTTGTTATTTTAGGAGACAAAGGTCAGCCATTCTGGAATAGTTCTTGCAAGAACAGTATTGACAAGTGTGTTTGCAAAACCCATCAAACTCCATGATGAAACTGACTCTCATGAAGACCATCCCAGAAAAGCCAGCCTCAGAAATCACCAATTAGCAAACAGCACCTCAGATTAGAGCAGTTATGAAGGCTTTACAGAGCATAAGTAGCAATCACCTCTCAATATCAACTGTTCAGAGGAAATTATTGGATATTTTAGACACCTTCAGCATTGTTTTATAATGTGGAAAGAAATAAAAATCAGGACCATGAAGTTAGAAGGTGAATTCAAACTTTTGACGAGTGCATTAATGTGAGAACAGAGGTACGAGGGATCCAAAACTTTCCTGTTTCCCAACATTTATTTTCAGGTGTTCCAGAAAACAAAACTGTTCCCTGCCGCCTAGAGGAGTCTAGATCAGTTTGAGATTTGTTGGCATACCTGGTTGTTGGAATGATTACTTTAATATTTGTTAAGCTTACTTAGGAAGACATACTGTACTTTGGCTTTGCAAATGACCACTGTTAAAAGCGCTATACAAATAAAACTGAATTGCATTGAATTGAACATAAAATATCTGCACACCCCTTATAACGTGTATTTTTGTGATGTAAAAAATGAAATATAATCATGACCAATTATGTCAAGTTATGATATTTTTCACCTTTAAAATGAGGCAACTAGAAAATTCTGGTGAGTATAAAAACAAAGTACTGTATATTACAAAGAAAAAGTAATGAACTTGGTTGCATACTCCTTAATCAAATGTTTGTTACAGCACCTTGTAATACAACACTTTTCTTGAGGATGAGTTATTATTTCACTTTTACAAGCTTTAGAAAAAATCTCTAGCGGTATCAAGGGGGAAAAAAGCAAGGGGATCTCCTGTGCACAGTCATTATTTATTCCATCAGCTTTGGAAAAGATTTAGATCTGGGATCTGACTGGGTCGTTCCAAAACATTTATCTTTGTTGTCTGGAACCATTTCTTTACTGACTTGTGCTTTGGCTTATTATTGTACTGAAAGCCACGAAAAGTCTAGAAAAGCTAAAGTTTAGCCAAAATACATTGTCATTTGGATCCACCCATGATTCCCTCTATCTATTGTGACAAGAGCCCCAGTGTCAATGTAAAAGTATTAGCCACATAGCATGATGCTGCCACCACCTTGCTTCACAATGGGTGTTCTTTGGGTGATGGACTGTCTTGTATTTGTGCCAAATATTTTTTAAAATTAGGCCCAAAAATTTCTACCTTGATCTTATCAAATCATGACACATTTTGCCACAATAATTTTCACAGGAAAGCACTAGGAAAGTTCTATTCACTCCATCTAACATTCCAAACAAATTAGGAGTATGAGGGATTGTTTCACATGTAGGGAGTAATCCCTAATAAGATTTCGTCTTGTTCATTCATGAATGTTTGAGGAATGTCCTGTTCTTAGTAATGTCACTATGGTTCCCCAATTGACCTATTTGTTGATGATGAGTTTTATAGTATCCCAAAGATACATCTTGTGTTGTGGAAAAGTACCTGTTAAGACCATGGCTTTGGCAGAAAATCCCACAGAAACTGCTTTTAATTTGGGGTTGATCACGTTATCGATAAGGTTGGTTGAATGTGGGAATGTTGGTTAGTGTAAGGGTTTTTATATAAGATATCTCTTACAGTAATATCACTTACAGTTAGTTTGTTCTCTTTTCTTTCATGTTTATTACTAAAACTCTTCTTTCAGTTGTTTTCTTTTGGTTACTAAATTAAAGGTATGGAAAAATTTTACATGGTTTAACTTGTTTATCTTTTTTTCGGACTCACTCACTCACTCATTGTCTATACAGCTTTATCCTGGGTACAGGGTCACAGGGATCCTGGAGTCTATCCCAGGAGATTTAAGGCACGAGGGTTCAAATCTGGACGAGTTGCAAATCCATCGCAGTCTGTTTTTTTCTACATTACAAAAACCTGTGTGAAGACGTTTTATATCCACTATATACTGTATATTGTACCTGCCTTTTCTTTTTATATATATACAGTATAATTGTTAACCTTACAGATCATCGTGAATGAGTGGGAACAACCTCAAGGGTAACATTAGTTTAAGTCTGTGTCACTTATACACTACTACACAATTCTTTCTTCGCATGGATCAGCTTGGCTCAGAGCGCAGGGTCAGCCATGACATTTGCCCGTGGAGCTGGAGCTTGAACCACCAACCTTCTGATCAGTAACCCAGATAYTCACACTGAGCTACTGTACATACTGTATGTTCTTGATGAAAAGAAAAATACAAATAAAGAACTTACTGTATATATCAAGCAGCAAAACAAGTCATTTTTAATTACCTTCAGTTATCCTCTGTGTAGGAGGGGGTTCTGGGGTAGTGAGGAGGGGAGCTGGTCTGCTTTCAGTCACAATGTGTAGAACTGTAGAGAGAAATGTTTCACAGTGAATCAGACATTTCATAAGTATCAACGTTTCTCTTAATGCTCTTAAAAATGGAGAACAGATCTTACCAGGCACTGAGGGGGAAAACGTTTGAGGTTCTTCGGTGCTGGGTGGCTGTAGGAGACAGAAGTCTAGACTTACAAAGAAAGACAGAGAAGGGAAGCAAAGAGAAAAACAAGGAGAGGGAAATGTATTATACATAACAGACTTACCTCAGGCTGGAAAAGATTCTCAGGCTCCAGTATTTTATGGACGTCCGTTTCTTTTGATGAAAATAGAGAACAGTGTGGAATAGAGAAGGTCAAGTTAAATTATTTTTTTTTCATTTTCATTAGTTGATTTTACTTTGAAGTCAGCAGCAGGCTTTCACAGCTGTTAATTCATTACCACATTTCACATTTTAATCATTATTATTAAACAGGTCCATCAACTTATTAGGTCAGATTCTATATAGATATTCTATAATCATTTATCATGTTTAATTTATGTTTAATATCATGCAAATGCAAACAAATACATAATTGCATAGGCGGTACAATATTATTTTTGGTGTTGTTGTTATTGTATCTTGTTAGAATCCAGCACTGGGATCCTATGGAGCTCAACAAATACATTATGTTAAAGTTGAAGGGTTTTACTTTATTTGTGGGTTTGAAAGAATAATCAGGTAGGTCCTAACAGGACAAAACAAACCTACATGCATTAATATGAACATGCAGAACTCTATGTATTTGTAGTGTCCTTGACCACTGCCTTGTGGTCCCTGTAGAGGCTGGCATGGCGAACCAGATCCACAGGTCACAATTATCATTATTTTTATAGTGTGTAAATTTTACCAGTACTGGAATATGGAAATGACATTTCAAAAATGTAGAACTCTGAAAATTAGCTTTTTTATTTTATTTTGGTAATAGAAAAAAAACTGATCCTGAGAGATTGGTTGCCTGAGTACAAATGTCTGTATGACAATGGCATTCAACTTATTCCCTAGTGTGGGGTATGCAAGCCTCAAATGTGGTACATTTTAGATTTCTACAAAATTCTTGCTCTGCGCTAGAACTCGTCAAAGTTGGTCTCGATGTCAAGCCTATTGGATTAACTCACCATTCTACCTGAGCCCATGCCCACTTTGGGTTTCAACCCCATATCTGACATATAAATTGATGTCTGAAGCATTAAACAATGTATAACCAGATACAGATACATATGCAGGCATTGCAATAGATTCCTGCTTTGTAAATACAGTACATTTTAAAAAACAAAACAAAAAAACAATCAAGCATATTTTTCTTGTTAAATTAAAACCCATGGGGATTTGAACCTCTGTTCCGTTCTGTATAGGGATCTGAGCCTCATGAAGTGATCTGCATGGAAAATGTTTAGTGCTTTGTTGTTCTGACATACCAGCTGTGTTGTGGCTTACTGAAGGGCTCCAAGCTCCATTGATATTCTCAAACTTTCCCCGGACCCCGAACTCATATGGTGTATCTGGTTTGAGGTCATCAATGATTGTATCAGTGGTGGGACATGTCTGATAGTTCCACGTCTTTTTGGGCTCCTTCTCCCTGTAGCGCACTGTGTAATGACTACAGAAGACAAGAACAGTCATTTAGTTCCTAGTTCTACTGATACAAAATTGATATGCATGGATGTAAAAGGCACATTATACTTATTTATATTATGTAGTGCAAAATCAGATTTTCCCAAGGATTATAATTGCTTGAGTTCTGCTTTTACTGACTCTCAGTTTTCTAACTCTCTGGGTTATACTGGGCAGGAAAAGGATCAGATTGGTTAAACAGAGCAGACTGACGTAAAGCTTTCCACCAGCTTGACCAAGGAGCACACAACATTGTGTGCGTGCGTGCGTGCGTGCGCGTGTGTGTGTGTGTTTTTGTGTGTGTGTGTGTGTGTGTGTGTGTGCGTGTGTGTGTCATATGTAGCTCTGCACCTGCTATCTACAGTGGAGACATATCACATTCCAAAGTTTTTCATGTCCATATTCCTGGCATTCAGCTATGTGAGTATTAGGACTGGGACTCGGTGAGAGTACTCTGATAGTTTTGGCTCTTCTAGTTACTGGTACTGCTCCATGTCTTCTGTTAAAAATATGACCAAACATCTGGCAGAGTCTTAACGTTCTCGTCCAACGTAGAGAAAGCAGACATGCACAATATAAACATGCAGTCTCACCCGTCCTCTGTGCAGTCATCCAGGTTTGTTTCAGTGGAAAGGGTGTTTAGCAGTGTAGCCCAGGACAGCATAACTGAGGTCGGGGACACAGTGCCAATYACCAGATGCAAAGGCTTTTCCAGAGACTCCTTCCCTGTAGATTTAAATTGTATCAGCACGTTCACTTCATTTATGTGAATGCATGTAAAAGCAATAGCTCAGTGCTTTAAGTACACGGCCTGGCAGTGTATCATTTTATCGACACATAAAGTTGCTGAGCCGAGACCTGACCAACCGAAGCAACCCCAGGTCATAATACTGTACAGTAGGTGCGTCGCTTCACGCGCTTCCCTTCTTGCCCTAATGCGTCCATGGCTCTGGAACAGTGTCAATCTGGATTCATCAGAACACATGTTCCTTTCCCATCTTTATGCTCCCTAAAAAAATTCAAGCCTCTTACCCTGATCAGTCTCATGAACAAGTAGTTTTCTTATGAGCACACATCTGTTTAGTCACAATCCTGTCAGTTCCCGTCACATTGCGTGTGTGGAAATGCTTTTGCTTTCACTATTAAATATAGCTGTGGTTTCAACTGTTGATATTTTTACGATGCAACTTCACCAAGCTTTAACAGCTCTCCATTCATGACCTGTTTTTTTTTTTTTTTTACATTTCATCCCGGAAGATGATGGTTCGGCACTCTTCCAGGTTTTAATAATGCATTAAAGGCTTCTCCCTAATTCCATTAATTACAAATTTCCTTAGTTGTTTTCTTTGCTTGATATAGGCCAATAATCGAACCCTTCTGAAACCCTTTTTTGGACAGTATAACTTCACAGCAGGCTATGCATGAATTAGCATGGTTTACCTGTGCACTGTTTCTTCACCTGTTCTTCTTTGACTGGCTGAACTGCAACAAGATATTTTGGTTCAGCATCTGAAAGAGCAAACCAGAAAGTCAGAGAGAGCGAGACAGCTAGAGAGAGCCTGTCAACAGGAGTATCTGGATGCTTTACCAATTTCAGTTTCATATGGTTCCCCGTCATCAGGGAGTTGAATTAACTGCTTGGAGAACAAGCTGCTTCCGTATCCCAGAATATATCCCTCCAGTTTCGTTTCTCTGTGTGGTTCCAGGAACCTCAGCGTGATGGTGTCTCCTATAGCACTGATCCGAACCTTTGTCGCTTGCCTGCGCACTAGGAATGGAATATAAACCAAAGATTACACAAAGACCAGGAATAAAGAGAGAATGTATTATTTTGGACTAAGCCATTGGCCTTCTTAGTGGAAGAATAAGCCTCAATATGACATCAAGGCTTTTAATAGCCAAAACCTACAGAGCATTAATTGACTTTGATTCTGGCAAGGCATTTACAGTATCAGTGAACAATGTGTTTTTATGCTTTTGCCACAGAGAAAATATTCTAATATGCCAACAAGTTGATTGTCCCCTCAAGAGTACACTTTTTACCCAATTTAATAGGTTATATTAATACTTTACAGTTTGCTAGAATTTTCAACACGGCTGTGGATCAACAGTTCCACAGTTTCCTGCCAGATTTAGTGCAATACCACCAAAACAACCATTAACAGGACAGACATGTGAATCTGGGCCACAGACATTTAAAGCAACACTCTTAAACCTAAAACGGACACCAGTAAAGACAAGAATAATAAATGAAAATCAAACATCTTAGAAATGGATTTGAAGTATAGCCTTGTGGTCAGCTTTTATTATTTGATTGGTGGAACAGTGTGTGTTTCTGCAGGATAAAAATGATGTGTGTAAGACAGAAGGAAACTCCTGGCAGTTTCCAAAGCATGCAAATTGGCTTTTGGTTAGATCATAGCTAGCTCCGGCCCATCTCCGGGCATCTCCGAAGGCATTAGTCAGTTGCATTGGAGCGATGCCTCAGTAATGAAACATGAAAAGTCAAGACTGTGTGTGGAAAAGTGTTTGTGTATGAAGTAAAAAACACACAGTGATCAAGATTTAATTTTGTGCCTTGAAGGCCAAGCATCATGGGCCTAAACGGCAATGTGTTTCTAAAGTTAATTTTTTTTCATTTAAGATATCTACGTGCATCCTTCATATCCCATTTGAACTACAAAAAGTGTTCATAAAGGATAGTTTAGCCCTTTATCTGTGTACACATTTTCTCTTTGTTTTTAAATCTCTTTGTTCAGATCTTTTTGCAACACACATTTTCCAACAAAAAAAAAATGTATGTATTCTTGGTATATGTATTTCTGTAAATTGTGCACGAAATTTGAAGGGGTACTGTTGATTACTGATATAACTTTTATCATCTGTTTTCTCTGAAAGACTTTTTTTTTCCATGAGCCAAGTTTTAAGCTTTTTGAAGAAAATTCCTTTACATGCTTGGCTATAGACATTGATGAAGTCGGGGTAAATATAGGAGCAGGGAGGCCTGGAGCTAATCCCAGGGGACTTGGCGCACAAGGCGGGAAACGTACTGGATGGGGTCCAATCATCCATCGCAGGGCACAAGCACACACACACACACTCACATATTCTATTGTTTACTATTAATTTATACATAAGGTACAATTAAATCCCCCCACCCCTCACCCCACACACACACTTTTTTTTTTTTAAATGCTAATGCTGCTCTAACACAATAATTTCCCCCGTCTATACTCACTCAATTTGGAAACATAATTTTGCCTTGCACCTCCATGGTCCGGGGTCAATTCCTGATCAGACTCGATTCCCGTCTCTGTGTGCATGGAGTTTGCATGTTCTCCCCGTGCTTGGTGGTTTTCCTCCACAGACCTGCAGATTAGGCTTATTGGCATTCCAAAATTGCCCGTAGTGTGTATATGTGTGTGTGCCCTGCATTGGATTGGCATTCTGTGCAGGGTGTACCCCGCCTCATGCCCTAAGTCTCCTGGGATAGGCTCCAGGTCACTGCGACCCTGAATACTGGATAAAGGGGTATAGATGATGATGATGATGATGATGATGATGATGATGATGTTGAGTGAGTGTATGTTTTTGGACTGTGTGAGGAAACTGGAGTACCTGAAGGAAATCCACCAATCACTGGGAGAACACACACACACCCACACACACTAACCTGAAGGCAGGACTCAAACCCCCAACACTCGACTCTGGAGGTATGAGGCGACAGTGCTAACCACTTAGTCACCATGCAGCCTATATTTCCCCCCTCCAAAGGTTAACTTTATTCTTTATTATAAGTTTATTAGGCATTTCTCATCTCATATATATAATAAATGATAGATAAAATATATGAAGATATTTAGATCTCAATCTAATATCAGATATCAGAACAGAAATAATGTCATGACAACTAGAGATCAGGATCGCTAGGCTAAGCAGAGCAAAACCAGACAGACAAACAGTCCCAAATAGATATACCACGRAAAGTACTGGGTCATTTTTAGAGTGRTTTTTGCCTTAGGCAAGTGTGTAGGTGCAAGTGCATCACAAATATTAAATTAGCTTCTCTTCTGACCCAGCACAGTACCTCTGGCTCAGCATTACATCACTGCAAGCAAAGACCTTCAGCTATACCTAGACATGCTACATGTTCACCTAGACATCTCCACCTCCACCTCTATAAGGACATTTTGGGATGTTTAGTATAGGAACAAATTTGCTCTGCCACACTCGTTATTTTTAAATAAGTTCTTAGTTGAGAAAGTAGACCTGKAGCGCATCACCATCTGCATCTTATTGCAGGTTCATTTYGGCTTTGATGGAAGAGACTCCTACAGGAATGATMGCTTTCAGACAGAAAATCAGAATCAGTGACACAAGAAATGGACGTTCTCCATGAATTCTGCATGCTGTCATCATTTGGATTAAGATTCTGGGTATGTGAGGGGGAATAGCATGTGTTTTAACTTATTTTAATAGTTAAGAAACCATTCCGAATTACTTTCTCCTCTGTGGTTCTCATCCTGGAAAAGACCCCTCCCACCAGCAGATGATTTTTATTATCATACTCAATTGGAAAACTATCTTCTTAAAGATATAGTGGCAATTATTTCCTCTTTTCTATTTTTGTATTTAAGAGGCCAGCAAGTGAAGAGTCTCAATTTCCTGAAACAGTGCCATTTAGCCAAGGCCTAGTCTTAATCTACGGCTGGAAATTCGCCTGTCAAGCTTAGGTCAGTTTCAACRATGGTGTCAAGATCCAACAACGATTAGGTAATGGTGTACTCCAAAAGAAATTGCATCAGGATTATGTACAATTGCACAGGATACAAGACTGTGCTAATGGAAAGAAAGTTGAGAAGAAAGCAGGACGAATGGAAAAAAACACTATAGCTTAGTTTTTAGACCAGAATGTTTTGGTTGAAGCTGATGAACATCTCCTCACACTTCAGCACCTCTTCCAAAGAAACACTCAGGCTGCTCCATAAATAGTTATTTCAGTTATTGATAACTGGTGAGAACTGAAGTGACGTCCAAAAGAAATCAGTTCCATTTTGCACTAACATAACTAATAACCAAATGGACACTAATAATAACATAATGTTATGTTCATGAGTCCTTTGTTTTGAACATGCCTTCATAAACAATCTGATGAAGCAAATTTATTTCATTGCATGTTTCCTCTGCATGCTGGAGTCAGTTAAGCACAAGAGACAAGAACTGGGCCAAGCAAAGCAAATAAAAGAACAGAGTTCATGAGTTCATTGACAAATTCTGAGCTATTAGATTCTGATCTACATAAAGCCATAAATAATATTGTTACAATTATGTTGAGTTCATGAAATCAAACACACTCTTGCATCCAAAATTCGGTTCACCAGAATGAATAATACTTGCAGACAACATGTGCTTTTGTTGCTTCTCACCTGTTGTACTGTGGTCCTGGGTGAAGCACCAAAACATAAAGCTTTAACATATTTAAAACACTAGTCTGTTTTCCATAGCCGAGTACAGATCTGGCTAACAGTAAACAACACAGTGTACTGTACCTCTGGATGCACAGGTGGGGTTGGGGAGCAGGACCTCGCTGAGGATGAGGAGGAGCAGGAAGACTGACATGCTGTTCCCTTCATTCAGTGGGTCACTAAAGCTCAGGGCTGTCCACAGTCGTCCACTCTGATTCCTCTGCACTAAACGTCTGCTCAGCTCTAAGGCTCGTCTTACACCCTCTTTCACTTTACTATAACTCAGTGCTCACACATGTGCCTGTGAATAAGCATATACATGTGCGTCTTGGAAAGGGCTGTGCATATTATGGCTGGGTTCTGAGAGGTTTTGTTTGTGACCAGACCATCTCTAGTGGACAAGCTTGGGGGAGGTAACCTCTGATGTCACACATGTTGTCAAAGTTATATGTGATATGACTCTCTCCCTTGCTCTCTCTCTCTCTCTCTCTCTCTCTCTCTCTCTCTCATACACACAGAGAAACACAGACACACCCACATCCTCTCTCTCTCTATCAGACTGCTATTATTTTTTTACACTCCATTTGGAACCCATTTTGCAAGCCTTGAAGGTTGAACTTTTAAACATACAATAAATGTTCAATAGATTTTACATGATGGGAAATGAACAGTACAATAACTTTTCTTTACAGAGTTTCTCACTGTAGCAGCATTTGTTCTCACTATTTGACATAAAGAAATATTGCTGTTTTGGTTCTGGCCCTGACGTACAGTACTGAAAACATACAGTCATCGTACTGGTCAAGTGCTTCCAAAGGATATCCACGGAAAAACAGGAATAATATGGGATACGCCTCGAATGGGACGCAAGTCCATCTCTGGAAAGAAAAATATCGTTGCAAAGCCATTCGCACCTCAATGCAATTCATAGCCAATGTGTTAGGGATATCACCTTGATTCTTTACTATTTACTGTATATATTTAATATATATAAGTGAAGCTGTCAGGAAGCAACATTAATATCATGATAAAAAGCAAGCGCTTTGAAAAACAAAATGAGAACATTTACACTGATCAGCTATAACATTATGACCACTGACAGGTGAAGTGCATGACATTGATTATCTCATTACAATGGCACCTGGATTACACAGTGGGTGGATGGTACTGTATTAGGCAGCTTGGGAACATTTTGTCCCTGAAGTTGATGTGTTGGAAGCAGAAAAGAATGGGCAAATGTAAGTATATGAGCGACTTTGAAAAAGGGCCAAACTATGACTGACTGGGTCAAAGCAAATCCAAAACTGTACCTCTTGTGGGATGTTCCCGGTCTAAAGTGGTCAGGGTCTACCAAAAGGGGTCCAAGGAAGGAAAACCAGTCATCCGGCAACAGGGTCATGAGCAGCCAAGGGTCATTGATGCACATGGGGTGCTAAGGCTGGCCTGTATAGTCCGATCCAATAGAAGAGTTACTGTAGATCAAATTTTTGTAAACGTTAATGCTGGTTCCAACAGAAGGGTGTCCGAACATGCTGATCTATATCTACCACCAAAAGTGCCTACAATAGGTATGTGAGCATCAGAGCTGGACCAAGGGGCAGTGGAAGAAGGTGGCCTGTTCAGGTACTGTAAATCACATTTTCTTTCTCATCATGATGAAGACCAAATTTGCAGACCAAATACATCCCTTCATGGAAATGGTACAGTATACCCTGAGTGACGTCTTTCAGCAGAAATAATCCTGGCAACACTGAAAAAAATATTCCAAAACGGTTTAAAGAGCACAACGAGTTTGAGGTGTTGACTCAGCTTTCAAATTCTCTAGATAATCGTGTGTCTGTGGGGTGTGCCTGAAAATCAATTCCAATCTGTGGAAGCCCCATCTCACAACTTGTAGGATTTAAAGGAACTGCTAATGACAGATGCTGTACCACAGCAGATCTTCACGGGTCTAATGGAGTCAATGCCTCGATGGGTCAGGGCTGTTTTGGTGATAGTACTTGCTCAACATTAGGCTGGTGGTCATAATGTTATGGCTGATTATAGGATGACCTCAGAGTAAAGAAAAGGAAGGAAAAGTAGGTTCGGCAAGTGTGTGACTAATTGATTTGGTTACAACATTTTTATTAGCGCAATGATGGCCATTAATTCTAACTAAATCAACACTTGTTAACCCATTGGCATCCTCACTAAGAGAAGCAAGGGATTTTTTTCAAGATTCAAGATTCAGAGAACTTTATTAATCCCAGAGGGAAGATGCTCATTCTTGGTTACAGTTGCTCACAGTTGTTATTCAGTAGAAAAGGAAAGAGTAATAAATAGGAAGAAAATATTAAATGAAATAAAATCACATTTAAAAGAGTCCAAAAACAGTAACTACCATATTGCACACTAAACATTTGAGTACCTTATTGCACAACATAATAAAAAATACAGATATTGCACATGGGAGGGAAAAAGGAAACAGATTGCATAAATGATACAGGTATCAGATATAGCACTTAATACAAGCAGTATGACCCAAGAGCATTGTTAAATATTGCACAAATTAATACAGAAATGTCTGTAATATTGTATTGCATTTTGTATTGGTATGGAATATTGTACATTTACAATATAAATAAAGGTATATTTAATTATATACCTATGTAATTAGGTATGTAATATTGTCTTATTGAGAACTAAAGTGATGTCCAAAAGAAATTAGGTATGCCAACAGTGACTATCCACATGGTGTACATGATACAGAGAAGAGTTGTATAATTTAATGGCCGCTGGAAGAAAATATCTCCTGTAGTGCTCTTTAGAACACTTGGTGGGAGTCAGTCTCTGGCTGCACTTGCTCCTCTGATCTGGTCTGCAGTCTTTACTTACTTGGGAAAGTAGTAATTTTTTTTTTACCAGAACAAATTCTACTATATATAATTATTATAGTATATATATATATTAAATAAATGAATAAATTGAATTAATTAATTAATTATTAAACTATCTTTCGTGATTACATGTACTTATTTTATATATTGTATTCTACAAAGCAATTGAAAGGCATAATGTTAAAGACACAGTGACATCTAGCAACATTTTTAGAACAGCATACCTCAACTGAATGGTAGAGATGGCTCAATCAGGTTAACCTCGAGACCCAAATGTTTTTTCTTCAATTTACATTGTGTTACGACCTCTAGGGGTTAGCCGTGACAGAAAAAGAGAACTGAATGAGCTTACACCAGAGAGATACGATCAATAGTTTATTTTTCGTTCTACACGGGATTTCCTTCAGAGGTAGACCAGGCCAAAACAATAAACAAAATAGATTTGGAGTTAAATCTAAATAACCTGAAATTAAAGTTTAGRWAACAAAATACAAATTTACTTACCTAACTTCCTAACCCAAAAAACAGAGTAAAAAGATATGTGAAAAGAAAATGGCGTCTCACCCCCTACTTCCCGTGTGTCAAGTTAGCTACTAATTATTTACAAAAGTTGATGCTCACTAGCAACCAAATCAAAATCCATTCCATAGTCAAACAAGCAAAAGATCAAATAAACCGGGTAGTCAA
>QMIH01003166.1:13999-42686 GCA_003987875.1 Clarias batrachus
AAATGGAGGAGAAGTTAATTATTGCGATAGCGGGTGTTTATTAATTATTAATGTTATTTTAATTAAAGACAAAGTCTAGTAAGTGATTCTAATGTTATAATAATAAGAAAAATAATATAATAAAAAAAAATATATATATATTAAATTAGACAAGCAATTCACAATGAACAGAAGCCACACCATACGAATGGCTTGTATAGGATCAGTCTCCATAGGATCAACAAGCTTGATTGCTTTGCGGCCCCTTTAAATACAAGAAAGGCATTTGGTCTACGTCAGAGCGGCCAACAGCGGTGAAGAGCGGCGACAGGCGTCAGCAGCAGGGCGGCGAGAGCGAACTGTGACGCTCTCGCCGCGTTCGATGTGAACGCAGGGTAACGCTTCCCCTCTGTTATTCTGTGCCTCACTTTCTGACTTTCTTAATTTTCTCCTCACCTGCATTTTCTTTCTTACCAACTCTCTGTGGACATGCTTTTTTCTCTCTAGCCGCAATCTTGTAATTTTTACCAAAGTTTCCATTTCCTCACACAATGCCACATCAGATGTCCCCTCCTTTGGCCATTTTGTAATCATATCTTTAGTTCTTTTTTGCCATTTATTTGAGATCTTAGTTATGAGATCTCCACACAACGGATGCTTCAAAACCAATCTCTCCACAGGAGAGGCTGCCATTATGCTTTATAACCTCTGTCACCACAATCTAGATATTGCTGTATTATCTTATGCAACTTAGATATTTCTGTATTATCTTGTGCTTAAGCACTTACTTAAGATTATCAGACTAGGAGGGGAGAGGATGCAGCCATTGTATGTATGCTGCTTCTCCACCTCTGCTTTCGTTTGACTGTAAAAATTTAGATTTTTACTTTTCTTTGTTACTAAGTACAACTCTACATAATATATACTGTATACTGCAGTACACTTCGTGTTTCTGATTGGAGGAGGGGAGAAGACGCAGGCATTTCTAACGCCGACCTAGTAGCCACAACCGGCGTTGGGCTAATTTTAATGGCGCCCGGCATTACCTTCAAATACTCTGTCTCTCAGCTGTTGAATCTTAACTTGCGGCTACCTCCATCCCGCATCCCAGTCATAAGACAGCTCGGAACTTCTCTGTCGACCCTGGTACATCCACAGAAGCTCCAGAAAAAAGTTTGTCTATCTAAATCTTGGCTCCGATAAAATTGCATCCGTCTGGTCTGTAGCAGTATGTGTCGTACCTGAGGGGCGTCATCAGAACACTGGTGCACCTAGACTACGTAGCTGCCAGCCGCCCCGCCTCCCCCTGAGATCCTCTAGTTCTGGGCAGAATGAAAACCGTGGAGTGGATTACAATTTATTGCGGAGCTTACAGAGACATGAACCGACAGATCACACACTTAGTCCCTGTTATAATAAGGGCTCATACTTGCATACTTGTCCCTTTGGTGGAGGGCTCATACACTCTCACTTGTCCCTTTTAATTAATTTATTTTATTTATTTATTCTATAAGGGCTCATACACACACATCTCCGGTCCAGCAGCAGCTACACCCCCCCAAGACAGTATTAGACAGTACAACATCAATTAGACATAAACAATGTACTGTACAATACTTCTTAACCAGCAGCAATACAAATAATTGACATACAACTGTATGTTCCTCATAAAATGGTACCTATAAAAAACCACAATACTCATACAATACTAGTTTTTTAGGTGGCTACACAATTCAGTTAGTTTCTCATAAAAAGGGTATCTATATTAACCACTGTGGATCCTCACACAAGCAGTATTACTAATTAAGCGCAATTCCTTATTAACGTGCTTCCCTCAATTGCCATCCATCTAGGCCCTCTTGACAATGAGTACAAATTAATATAGAGCCTATCTACTAGTAAGTATTGCTATCTATCAAAGCCCTTTTAGTGTGGCAGGTTGAGACTCCACCTACTTGGACCTAATTGGTTACTTGGCTTGTTGGCTGTCCTATGATGGGGCAGTGGGAGGATATATATAGGTTTGGTGATGTATATATATATGTATGATGTAATATATTGTAGCTGATTGTTGGGTTTATTTATTTCCTTGTTTTGTTGGTTTGTGCCAGGGCAAAGCAGCAGTTTCAGTCCAGGTTGTGTGGAATAGTGTTCCTTACTATCACGGGTCTCTTCTTCGTGGTCCCCTATTATAGTGGTAAGTGTGATTCCGTCATGGAGGATGAACTTRGAGAACTTAAAGAGCTTGTGGCTCAGTTAAGGGCGGACAATGAGAGGCTACGTCAGGAGGGGGCTTTTGTGTCGCCTGGTCCTGCCGTGGCATCCATTAGTATCCCCAATGCAGAGCCTGCCACCCCTCCTCCAGTCAGTGTGGGTGTTAGCCAGTCTGAACGATTTTTGTTTGTACCTAGGGACCGTAAATGTCCCAAGTTTAATGGTAAGTCTGGTGTTGGGGTTGATGAGTGGATTGAGGAGGCGCAGGCCTGTATTCGGGCACGTCATCTGTCTGTTGCTGACCAGGCATTCTTTTTATTTGACCACTTAGAGGGGGAAGCACGGGAAGAGATTAGATATCGTTCTGAAATTGAACGAGGGGACCCGGATAAGATTTTTAGTGCATTGCGTGAAGTTTTTGGTTGCACTCAGTCTCATGTAGCATTGCAAGAGGCATTTTTCTCCAGAARACAACTGGAGGGGGAGAGTCTTTTAGAGTTCTCCCTCTCTTTGTTGGGCCTTATGGAGAGAGTTAARCAGCGTTTTCCTGGAGCTGTACCAAATGCTCCTTTATTRTTGCGTGATCAGTTTGTTGAACATGTGTCCGATAATGCTCTCCGGCGTGAGTTAAAACAATTGGTCTGCCGTGAACCCAATGTCACTMTGTTAGAAGTACGCAGTGCAGCGATTAGGTGGGAGCAAGAGGGTATGCCRGGGGGTGTGCGGGCTCGAAGTCAATGTCACGGGCTTGTGGTATGTAGGTGGTGCCATCAGCCTGGACATTTTGCCAGGGAGTGTAATGCTCCGCTGCCAGGCCCTTCATCTTCTGTCTCCGCAGCATCATTGCCTGTAGGTGGGCAGCCTCGAGCCAGTCAGCCCTCGGGAAACTAGTACCCGCCGGGCTGTTGAGCCACAGCTCGGASGGGGTAATTAGGGGCTCTGATGTGTTGGCTAGTGGTAGYGTGATGTCCCATTTAATGTCTAGCTGCCCACATTTGGTTGCCAGTATTGGTGGGGTACCGGTCACATGTTTGGTGGATACGGGCTCCATGGTTTCTAMAATAACTGAAAGCTGTTTTTTGGAACATTTTAAACCATGGGGTTGGGAGAGGTTAAAACGGTGTCAGTGGCTCCAACTACGTGCGGCCAATGGGCTTGAAATTCCATATATTGGTTACATGGAGTTGGACGTGSAGTTGGGTGGTAAGAAAGTGCCAGACAGGGGGATCTTGGTGGTTAAGGATCCTCCTGGTGGCATATGTGCTCAGGTTCCTGGGGTGCTTGGGATGAATGTCCTGAGCAGGTGCTACCAGGAACTCTTTGGCCAATATGGCCAGGCCCTGCTTGCCTCTCCATCAGTGGTCGAGGTTCCTGATGGTGTGATGCAGGCATTGCAGTATTGTCATCAGAGTAAGTCGGTACTCGGACAGGTAGGTAGAGTGAGGGTGAGAGGTCGGCAGCAGTGCTGTGTCCCTGGTGGCACCATGAAGATCGTGGCTGCTACCTGTTCTGAACAGTGGTCAGAGAGGCTGGTGTTGTTTGAGCCTTTGGAGTCTGGACTTCCAGCTGGCCTATTGGCCTCACCTGCCTTAATGCCAGTGACTCGAGGTACAGTCCATCTCCCCGTTGTGAATGTTGGAACATTGGATGCAGTTCTCTACCCAAATACTCGGTTAGGTACCCTACAGTGGGTATATGCTACCAGCTTACCTCCAGGGGTCACTGAGGTTGGGGAGGTCGTTGCTACAACAAGGTCGCAGGGTTGTGTGGTCGACTTCTCCCTTCCGGAGCGGATTGAAGCGGTAGAGTTATCTGCTTTGGGGACAGAGGAGCAAAATCAGGTTAAGAACCTGTTACGGCAGTATCAGTCAGTGTTTTCAGCCCATGACAATGATTTGGGGTGTACTGATCTACTCTCTCATGACATTCCTCTGATCGACAATGTTCCTGTTCGGCAGCGTTATAGGCGTTTGCCGCCCTCTGAGTATGATGTGGTGAAAACGCACATTAACATGCTGCTTGAGGCTCAGATTATTCGAGAGAGTTGCAGTCCTTATGCGTCCCCTATTGTCCTCGTGAAGAAAAAGGATGATAGCCTACGCATGTGCATAGACTACCGTCAGTTGAACTCCAGGACTAGAAAAGATGCGTTCCCGCTGCCTCGTATAGAGGAGACGTTAGATGCACTGACCGGGGCCCGCTGGTTTTCCACTTTGGATTTGGCCAGTGGATACAACCAGGTTCCTGTCACCGAGGAGGATAAGCACAAAACAGCATTCTGTACTCCATTCGGGTTATTTGAATGGAATAGGATGCCGTTTGGCCTTTGTAATGCTCCCAGCACTTTCCAGCGNACATTGGATGCAGTTCTTTACCCAAATACTCTGTTAGGTACCCTACAGTGGGTATATGCTACCAGCTTACCTCCAGGGGTGACTGAGGTTGGGGAGGTTGTTGCTACAATAGGGTCCCAGGGTTGTGTGGTCGACTTCTCCCTTCCGGAGCGGATTGACGCGGTAGAATTATCTGCTTTGGGGACAGAGGAGCAAAATCAGGTTAGGAACCTTTTACGGCAGTATCAGTCAGTGTTTTCAGCCCATGACAATGATTTGGGGTGTACTGATCTACTCTCTCATGACATTCCTCTGATTGACAACGTTCCTGTTCGGCAGCGTTATAGACGGTTGCCGCCCTCTGAGTATGATGTGGTGAAAACGCACATTAACCAGCTGCTTGAGGCTCAGATTATTCGAGAGAGTTGCAGTCCTTATGCGTCCCCTATTGTCCTCGTGAAGAAAAAGGATGATAGCCTACGCATGTGCATAGACTACCGTCAGTTGAACTCCAGGACTAGAAAAGATGCGTTCCCGYTGCCTCGTATAGAGGAGACGTTAGATGCACTGACCGGGGCCCGCTGGTTTTCCACTTTGGATTTGGCCAGTGRATACAACCAGGTTCCTGTCACCGAGGAGGATAAGCACAAAACCGCATTCTGGGTTATTTGAATGGAATAGGATGCTGTTTGGCCTTTGTAATGCTCCCAGCACTTTCCAGCGRTTAATGGAAAGGTTGTTTGGGGACCAGCGGCATCAGTCTTTGTTGTACTTGGATGACATTGTTGTTTTCTCCTCCTCAGTGACTCAACATCTGGARCGGTTGGAGGTCGTCTTGGGCAGATTGAAGCRGGAGGGCCTTAAAGCAAAGCTGGAAAAGTGTGCATTTTTTCAACAGCAGGTTAAGTACYTAGGTCATGTGGTGTCCTCTCAGGGAGTTGCCACCGATCCAAGCAAGGTGGAGGTGGTAGCCAATTGGGCCTGCCCAGGAAATGTTACAGAATTGCRTTCGTTTTTAGGCTTTGCTAGTTATTACTGCCGCTTTGTGGAGGGATTTGCTAAGTTGGCAGCCCCTCTACATAAGCTGGTAGTTGAGTGGGTTGGGGGTAGGCATAAGAGAGTGCTKGGACAACCTTTTGGCAGTGCATGGACAGTGCAGTGTCAACAGAGTTTTGACACATTAAAGGAGAGGCTTACCACTTCACCTATTCTCGCATATGCTGAYTTTTCATTGCCATTTATTTTGGAAGTAGATGCGAGTCATCGTGGGTTGGGAGCAGTTCTTTCCCAAGAGCAAGAGGGAAAGGGTCGTCCCATTGCCTTTGCCAGTCGTAGTTTGTGGCTCACTGAGCGTAACCCTACAAATTACAGCTCTATGAAACTTGAATTTTTGGCTCTTAAGTGGGCAATGACAGAAAAGTTTCGAGAGTATTTGCTGGGGCATAAGTGCMTTGTCTATACTGATAATAATCCTCGGAGTCACCTTGCATCAGCAAAGCTGGGGGCCACTGAACAGCGTTGGGCTGCCCAACTTGCTATTTTTGACTTTGAAGTTCGGTATAGGMCAGGCAAGAGTAATAGTAATGTTGATGCCCTTTCAAGACAGCCTCCAGTGAATAGCGAGGGAGTAGGGCAGCTTGTGCCAGCTACTGCAGTTCCGGTACTAGTGCGACATGCTACAGGAGGAGAGCCAGTGTGTCAGGCAACCCAAGCCGCACTTCGGGTTTTTCCGAGTCTTTCTGCAGCTGAGTTGAGGGCTCTGCAAGAATCTGATCCAGATATTGGTAAGGTTCTGGGTTTGTTTGCGCCGGAAGAGCTTTCCCAATCCGGCAGAGCGCAAATTGTTGGGTAAGAACAGTTTAACCATCCTCCGACAATGGGACCGGTTGGTAGAACGTGAAGGGGTACTGCACCATCAAATTTTCCGCTCAGATGGGGGCGAGGAAATTTTTCAAGTACTCTTGCCTGCTGTGATAAGAAAGGATATCTTGAGGTGGCTCCACTAGGAACATGGACACCAGGGTGTGGAACGCACCACTGAGTTGGTTCGCCAGCGCTGTTATTGGCCAGGTGTGGCTGGAGAGGTGGCTCGCTGGTGTAAGGAGTGTGAACGTTGCCAGTCTGCCAAGGATGGGCAGCYTGTTGCCCCCAGTTTTATGGGCCATTTAATGGCTTCTAGACCAAATGAGATCTTGGCCATTGATTTTACCATATTGGAGCCATCCAGGTCAGGTTTGGAGAATGTGCTAGTGATGACGGATGTCTTCACCAAGTACACATTGGCGGTCCCTACACRGGACCAGAGAGCTGAAACTGTGGCTCAAGTACTTGTGGTGGAATGGTTCTATAAGTTTGGGGTCCCAGGTCGCATACATTCTGACCAGGGCCGTAATTTTGAGTCCTCCCTTATTCAGCAGGTTTGCAGTTTGTATAAAGTGGAAAAGTCACAAACTACACCTTATCATCCTGCGGGGAAAGGTCAGTGTGAAAGGTTTAATAGGACTCTGCATAACCTATTGCGTACCTTGCCTCCCTCAAGCAAACGGGATTGGGCTTTATGTCTCCCACAGGTTTTGTTTAGCTACAATACAACCCCACACCAATCAACAGGTGAGTCACCTTATTATTTAATGTTTGGGCAAGAGCCCCGTTTACATCGTTCCTTGCTGAAGGCACGGACTCAGAAGGATTTTTTCGCCCCATTATCTCCTCGTAGTCCAGTAGTTGGACCTGACCCACCGTTGGCTGAGCAGGTTTCAGAACTGTCAGAGCCAGGGGATTTATGGGTTATAGTTCCAGAGACAACTTTGGCTGTTGGGGTTAGGGTGTCTGACGTAGGGCCTGTAGGGTCTCCATCGGCTAATGTGGAAAGTGAGCTAAGGCGACAGCCAGCGGATTTGCTTGAGGTGGACGTAGTACCACGGTGATCTAGGAGAGCTACGGCTGGCCAACATCGTAATCTCTACCATCTCCCGTGGTCTGCCAGGGGGGTAGATAACGAATTGGCCCTATTGGAAGGGGCATCGGGTGCCACTTCCGYGTTGTTTAGGCCCTGGATGTGAGTTTTTTTATTTATTTTGTTCATCGTCGGGGCGACGATGCAAAAGYGTGGGGTAGATTGTGGCAGGTTGAGACTCCACCTACTTGGACCTAATTGGTTACTTGGCTTGTTGGCTGTCCTATGATGGGGCAGTGGGAGGACATATATAGGTATGGTGATGGAGTAGCCTTTTGTTATAGGTCCGGCCTCTTGCTTTGGTGTCGTCACTGCATCATTCAGAACGACACACTTACTGAAGCGCTGTCGTTGGCATTGGCCCGAGGTTATCCCTCTACAGAGGTTGGCGTGGGACAGAATTGGACATGTGATCCTCTTTGCAATGCACATTGTTCCCTGATAGTGTAATTGGCTTCCATGAGGTTCTACTTGCATGTTGGGGCTGTGTACTAACTGCTGCTTTACTTGGGAGCTAACTGCGGCGATTAGCTGGGAGCTAACTGCTTTGCCTGGGTGCTAACAACTCCTTTTCCTGGGTGCTAACAACTGCTTTGCCTGGGTCCTATCTGCTGCTTTACTTGGGAGCTAACTGCGGCGATTAGCTGGGAGCTAACTGCTTTGCCTGTGAGCTAACTGCTTCTATTAGCTGGGAGCTAACTGTTTGCTTGGGAGCTAACTGCTGCCATTAGCTGGGATTTAACTTATTGCTGGGGAGCTAACTACTGCTATTAGCCGGGAGCTAACTGCTTGGCTCCCAGTAACTCCTCTGGAACATTTTTTAGCTGTGTATGTTGTTGGACTCTTTTTATTTTGGTGTGTATGTGCGTACATGTTTAGTTATTTGGATTTCTTTTCTTTGGTTTTATTGTTTGTCTATTGATTTATCATAATTTTGGGTTTGTGAATTGTTTGTTCTTTTCTTCTGATGCGTGTTAAGTGTATTTGTTTTCTTTTATTAGGAGCCCTCTCCTTGTGTGTGAATAAGTGCTGTATTTCTGTTCAAGTGACTGATGGTGTCTACGATAACATTGAGAACTGTATAACATACTTTTGTGGTTACAGGAGCTGAGTGCCTAAGGCAGGGTGTAGTCCTGGTGGCGGTCTCCTTTTCACGTGTGTCATTCCAAGTTCATTATTCAAACAGCCATGAACACACGACATCACTTAACGGACGAGCAGCGCCACCTGGCCATGGTGCGCCTTTGGGTCGGTGGCAGGCAGTCAGATGTTGCTCGTGAACTTGGTGTGTCTCAAAGTGTCATCAGCAGACTTGCATCAAGACACAGAACCACTGGCAGAGTTCATGACAGACCCAGGAGTGGAGCCACATGAGTGACAGACCACAACCATAACCAGTACCTGAGGACCTCAGACATTGTTATGCAACTGCCACACAGCTGCAGGCCTGTTTACCAGATGTGAGGGTACTAGGGTTTCCAGACAAACCATTCACAACTGACTCCACCACTTTGGCTTGAATGGCTCAGTGACTCCACTGACACCAAGACACCGCCGTGAACGTTTGTAGTGGGCACAAGACCATGTGACCTGGACAGTGCAGCAGTGGTCTACCGCCCTGTTCACTGATGAGGGTCGAGTCACCGTTGCTGGAGAAGTTGAGGTGAACGATACGCTGAGGTCAACATGGTGCCCAGGGTTTGCTTTGGTGGAGGAGATTTGGTTATTGTAGATGGCTCTGTCACTGCACGTTCTTACCTCCGAGACATCATAGAACCCATCATCATTCCCCAATTCAGCTAGCACATCCCCAACTTTCTGTTCATGGATGATAATACTCCACCACATCGTGGCAGAATTGTCCCAGCTCGACTTCAGGAAGTTGGAGTGCCTCATATGGTCTGGCCATCAATGTCCTCTGACCTGAACCCCATAGAGCACGTCTGGGAACAGTTGAAGCAGAGACTGGATGATCGTACCCCACACCCACGTGACCTGGCAGAACTGCATGTAGCACTTGTGGAAGAGTGGAACGCATTGCTTCAGAACAACATCATGAGGCTAGTGAGGAGCATGAGACGTCGCTGTGAAGCTGTCATTGTGGGAAATGGTAGAAACACCCGCTACTGACATTGTCAATTTCTGTTATTTGGGGCTATCCTTGTCATTGTCTAAATTTTGGGGGTAATAAATATTAAAATAATGAAAATGGTGTTTCTTCTCATACATTATGTCACGCCACATCAAGCCACAGCCTCGCCATGACCACCTGAGCATGCCCACTCCATATTCCTAACCACTCCTTTCATTTCACCGCCTCAATTCCCGCTCTCCACACCTGTTCTCTGTATCACTGATCACTTCTCCTGCCTATTTAAGTCACGCTCAGACACCACGACATTGCCAGTTTATTGTGCGCCTTACCAGCCTCAATTTACCAGCGTTTTCTCTCGTCTCAGTCTGTTTTGTTATCGACCTCGCTTAGTTCTTGACCATGCCTTCGCCTCTCGTTATCGGATCATTGTTATTTGGAGATTTCCCGTCGCCGACCACTTACCTGCCACTGACCACGAACCTGGATCACGGACCTCCTCTCGTCACTCCAGCTTCGACCCTCGCCCGTTTCACGACTGCGATTATTGCTCAATCCTTGCTGAGCTCACGCTCCGTTTTTCCACCGGCTCTGGTTCCTCCAGCCCACACCGGCATTCATCGCGAGGCTCTCCCTTTCTCCTCCACGCCGGCTCTGCACGCTCTTGCTTCTCAGCGCTTACACGCCTCGGATTAAACGGATTACACATTTCTGAAAGAAATGTAGAAAAAAAACCTCAAAACTCATGACTGAAGATCACTTAAACACTTGAAGTTGTGTGGTTAAAATTTTTTAAGTAAAACCCAGAGCTGTGATTAATAGTGAAAAAAGCATTCACACACACACACACACACACACACACACACACACACAATGTAATAAGAATTCACAGGATTGGGTCTAAACAGCTGTGTAGTGTTTAAAGCTACAGAACTGATACAAATCTAGTTATTACTCCGAGGTAGATTTGTCCCTACCAACTTCTATCTAAATACTTCTACTAAATGTCTGTCTGTTATCACGAACACGAACCTTTGCCTTTAACTCGCTTTATCATATCCACATACTCCATCGCTAAGTGCTTAAATTACCTTTCTGGTACCTGTATATGGTCTATAGGTGTCACTGTTCTTTTTCTAACATTGTTTTTGGCGCTTATTCCACATGAAGCTAAAAATTAATCCACCAAAACCTCACACACCAACACCTTATCATGCTGTTTCAGCATCTGCAACCATCCATCCACTTCTATTTCCACTTACTAGAAAAAACTAAAAATATCTTTCATTTACATCCCACTATGACACATTACTCTGTCTCTTTCATTCACCATTCACACTGACCTTCTGTCTACAGGTAGCCAGAGAGAACTTTATTAAGGCTAAATGAACTTTTCATTCAATGAACTGAGTACATCTGTCTTACTGTACATCTTTCACTGTCCAACTTTTTATTTAAGTGTCTTTCGACCTTGGAGCTAGAATCAGTTTCAATATAAATATGCCATGTGAGTAAATATATGGAAATAGATAAAAAGCTGGATCAATAATTTATTAGTGAACACTGGCTCTGTATTAGTCAATCTTTAATCACACAATAAACCGCACTAAATATGAATACGCCATGAATTCAGTTTTCAAGGAGAGCAATGGATATATCTGAACCACCCCATTTGGGGCGTGTGGGCTATTGTGTCCAGACCCAGGGGAGCTGGAGGAGTCAGAGAGTAGTAAAGGGGACATTGTGCTGCCTCTTGCAAGGCAAAGAGGTCCACCTCTGCTACATAAAAACTTTCACCAGATTTGACTGACTACTTCGGGGTGGAGTTTCCATTCCCTATGTGTCACAGCTTGTCTGGATAGCAAGTCTGCTCTCACATTCATATGCCCTGGAATGTAAATCGCCCTGAGGGACAGGAACTTGTCCTGTGCCCAAAGCAGAACCTGGTGCGCTAGCTTGTTCAAGGGGCACGAGCGCAGTCCACCCTAGCAATTTATGTACAAGACTACCACAGTGTTGTCCACCCGCAGTAGGACATGGTAGCCTCTCAACTGCTGGAGGAAGTGTTTCAGGGCCAGAAACAGAGCCATCATTTGAGGCAATTGGTGTGCCATGCAAGAAGATGACCTCTCCAGCTCCCTTGAATGGAGATGAGCTAGGAAGACATTTCGATGGCGAAGCTCCTGAGAGTGAACCTGAGGAACTTCCTGTGCTGTGGTAATATTTCTATATGGAAATATGCGTCCTTGAGGTCGATTGTCACAAACCAATCCTCTGTTTGGATTTGAAAAACAATCATTTTGACAGTCAACATTTTGAATTTTCTGAGATAGCGATTCAAGCCACGAAGATCCAAAATTGGACGCAACCCCCCATCTCTCTTGGGCACCAAAAAGTACCGACTGTAGTAGTCCGACTTTCTGTCTGGGAGGGGAACATGTTCTATGGCCCCTTTGCCCAC
This sequence comes from Clarias batrachus, assembly GCA_003987875.1. NCBI lineage: Eukaryota > Metazoa > Chordata > Actinopteri > Siluriformes > Clariidae > Clarias > Clarias batrachus. Next base: position 26,035 of record QMIH01003166.1, read on the forward strand.
CAGAGTCTGTAATTCCTAGTCCAGCAGATGTGCTCGGTCTGGTTTCACGGAAGTGGAGACCACGCCGTTGAAATGCGGAGCACGATGTGTAAAATAAATCCTGTGGCTACAGTCCTTTCTACCCAAGGAGATACGCCTGGCAGTATTTTCCACGCTGCCAGCTTCTCCAAAAAGGGCACGAGTTTTGACACTTCGGCTGGATAGAGGGGTGTTAGGTGTTTGGTATCCTGAAGTGTGGCAGGAGATGTCCGAGCACCCAACATTTCATCGGAGACCGACACTCCCCGAAACACCAGTGGTGGCGGTGAACACCGGCCTCCTGGGAGTGCCAGGGAGGAGGCCCTATTTTGTGAAGGAAATCCAGGCGCCCCTCCCTGGAGGGAGACACCCCCATGGCCCCGTGTGCACGAGCCTCAGGACTTCCTCTTTGAGGAGAGGAAGCTCCTCAGGTCCGGTCTTTTTGAGGCAGATTGAGAAGAGTGGCGAGCCCCACCCCAGTCTTTACGAGGGGGTGCGTGGCTGGTCACGTTCTCCTTCTGCACCTTACACCTAATAGGGGTCAGACCTGGAGCACGGCAGGGAAGAAACCTCCCAAAGGCCTGTTCATAACTTTGCCTCCCAAAAACTAACAGCGTTGATCTGTGGCTCGGCGCAGCTCTGCAAACGCCCTCTCATCAATAGCCCCGCCGGTGCTCAGATCCTTCAGCAGGTCAGCCTGGTAGGCCTGCAAAACCGCCATGGTGTGCAGTGAAGCACCTGCCGGAAAAGCTTTCCCCACCAAAGCAGATGTCAATCTACACGGCTTGGAGGGGAGTGTAGGCTTTTTCAGGGAGGACGATGTCGGAGGAGAGAGATAGCCCGCAAGTGTCTCTTCTACTTGGGGTATCATCATATAACCGCGTGCTTTCGCATCAACGATATTCGAGTAAGTCTGAAGTCAATGGCACAAAAACACGTGATGAATATGGCTTGCTCCATCAAAGAGTTATCTTGTTGGTCACCAAAGAAAGGGTGAGAGAGACGTTGAGGCTCCTCCCCCCAGCCACCTGACAGAAACCTGTCTTCTAATTTCGAGCGCTTGGAGGAATCTCGTTTCTGCGGCCAGTCGATATGCAACCGCTCGACCGCATGCGTTATAACCTCCAATAATTCCTCAAACGCTCTGTCAACACTGGAGGAGCGTTGCGAGGAGGCTACTTCCATAGAAGCGAGAGAGGAAGATTCTTCCGCTCCTTCACAAGAAGCGCCGGAGGGCGCTTGAGAAACGGAAGCTAAAACTTCCTGAGAGAGCGCGAGAGAAAGGGAGAATTCCATCTCAAGCGGATCAGCATGTGAGCCGTAGGAATGCACCGTGGCTCCTCTTTAAAGAAAGCGAGCTTAATAGGGAGAAGATCGCAATACTCACAGTCTCCCTGAAGCCCGAGGAAGAGGGTGTTCTTCCCCCAAGCACTCAAAACAAAATTCGTGGAGATCGCCCTCCGAAAGAGATCTAGTACACGGAGGCACGCATCTCTTAACCACCTCCGCCATATCGGTGAGTTAATGCTGTTATTTTTTCTTTTGCTTTCGTTATCGCTTGCACACACACACACAAACACAAAGCGGTCCTGAAGACAAAAACATCTGAGGATGTTTCCGTTTCACTCCTATTTATAACCTGCAGGTGCACCTTATTCGCTGGCGTCACCTGACTGAGGTTATAAGCCGAAGTATTTGGCGGTTTTGACATACACAGGCTTCACAACCGGAGAACAAAGAGATGTTTTCATAGCATTTTCACACAGCATCGAGCGTAGCTTTTGAAAGGGAACTCCGAGCGCGAGCGGGGTGGAGCGCTACAGTGCCGCCTGTGGCCATACTGAGGTACTCACAGCATATAAGGATTGTAAATGCACTTGACAGATAAACCTTGACCATTACAGTCTGTAGAAGTATTTTTTTCTTTTCCAGAAATACATCTCTCAGAAAAAATAATAAAACTGCATAAATGTGACCATACATTTTTATGTGCATCACATGTGCTACATTATTGTGGTTGTAGTCTGTACACTAACCTGTCTCACACACATCTAAGGCGAACAGCTCCATCTTCCTCTTTTGCAGTAAAATTCTCACAGGAGTTTTTCTCCACATGCTGGAGCTTTACTGCACAACTGCTGTCTTTATAACCGTGTCTCCTTTTTCACAAATTTCAAACCTGTACCTGTCTCACTGTGTTTTATTATATTCAATTGAAGGGAATAAAACACTCTGTGTTGTCCTAAACATTTAACTCTGTAACTATGTCTATTTCTAAAAGAAGTAAATCTTTGTGAAAAGCTTTCACAGCAACCAGACTCCATAAAGCATTATTTAGTTATGAACTGCAGTGTGCATTTTGTGGAATCAGAATGTATGTCTCAGGTAAAAGTAAATCAATAAACAGGTTTAATATGAGTCACTGATGTGTTAATATTCTTTTTTGTGCATCGCCAGCTTGAGATTAAACTTAGTGTAATGTAATTTGTTCCGTAAATTGTTTTCAACAGTCTGACTCTAATCAACCCCCATCCCAGATAGCACACCTCCGACGGGAACCAATGGCAGAACAGAGCATAAATTGAGGCAACCTTGACATATTGTCTCTCAATGCACTGCATTTTCTTCCAAATTATTTTGTCATCGTGGATCACTATGATTAATAAAATATATTGGGGTTAATATTCCTCCAAATGAGATGTAAATACTCTTGAGTAAGGCATAAAGGTGTTGAGAATCTGTTGTGGTAACATGAAAAGCACGCAGTTAGTAGTTTTGCTGTAATTTGGTGAGAAAGATGTTTAGCTATGCACTATTATGCTAGGCTAATCGACCTTTTGCCAGTGAATACAGTAGCATACAGACCCATAGCGAGGTTAGAAACATAGGGATTGTTGTAATAGTAAGTGCCAGAAATATTAAAGGGCTAATATACAGTACATATTTGTTTTGCTTTTTGTATTTTATGTCGTTGTCGAATATATGTACTAAGGTAGTCGGCATGTGAAACATATCATTTCATCTGGAGAAAAATGTGTATAATACGGAAACGTTACGGAAAATGTTGAACTGATTTGAGCCAAATGTGGAAAATGTTTCTCATCATTTTCCTAGTTGTAAAGGAATATTTTGAAGAACATATTTTGAAGTACATTTTAAATATACATACATTGCTCAAATGATTGATCTACTGTATTTTCACAGACTAGAGTCACAGTTTTCAAAGATTCTGTAATGTTGATGATGAAGATGATGATAAAGAACAGCTGAGCCACATTGACCAAGCTGACGGGGAAGGTACCAAGGTGATTAACGATGAGGAAGATGCAGAGCTATCTAATATAAAAGTTTGAGGAAATACTGTAGGAGATATGAATGTGTTTTCTTATTATTGGCAATAATGAGAAGAGCCTAATTGCCAACATTGGGCCAAACTTGTAATTATCTACTGAACCAACGTTGGGCCAGCCTATCTTTGGCCCCACCAATGAGCCAACGTTGGGCCAATGTTGGCATCAGTGGTTGGCCCAATGTATGCACTGCCGTTGGCCTAGCGTTGCCCATTTAGCAGTGTGCTATCTGGGTAGTTGTTACAATGTTGTTATGTACTATAAGTGTAACCAATCCTCATTTGATCTCCTATGTGATGGTATCATGGTATCACCTGCTGCACTGATACATTAATTAATTAGTACATGTATTAATGTTGGCCCAATCAAGTTGGCCTGACATCGGAGCACTGAGAAAAATACCAAAAGTTTGCCGGCATTGGGTCAGCAACAGAGTAATGCTATCTGGGATATACCAAGGAAATCAAACTGAAGGGTGTCAAGATCAGGGCTGGGGAGGTGGTTCCAAGTACAGAGCACGTATTGGAAAAAGCGCTGGTTGTTTTATGGGGTGAAGAGAAGTGATTTTGCTGGGTTGTATAGATGAGATGTGGTGCGAGCTTAACGTAGAGACTGCAGAAGTGAAGGGTCGGCGCGACATGAATGAATGGCAGATCTGCTGAGATAAACCATGGTCATAGAAATGCGAGGTTCAAAACCGGACCGTCAACAAATATTGAAATCCAGATTTAAGGGCGAGGAATAAGATTGGAAGTCAAACAAAAATCCAGAGACAAAGTTCATGAAACAAAGCGAGGGTCGAGATCCCAAAACTAAGGCAGGTAAGATGAAGGCACAGAATCTGGTTACGAGACTTGAAAAGTTTGCAGACTGTTAAAGCTCCGCTCCCAACAATGAGCCAAGGTGGTTGGAGAGGGTAAGGGGATGGAGTCACCCTGACAGAACATGGATTGATTTTGAAGTGTAACATAGTGAATGGGTCGATGAATCTTGGTGAGAGCTTTCTGGGTTTTAAGTGGCAGGTCACATGTGGCCAGCATGAACGTTTGGCCAACAGGTGCAATGGAGCGGTGATGGTTGGCCTTATGCTGAAACATGCTCACTAAACAGAACAGCAAAATGATCAGGGCGGGGTTCTGTATCACATTTGAAGGCTGCTTCTCCTTTAAGAAAGAGAGGAAAACAGATGAGAAGAGAGGTGGTCGAACGGGTCAAAGATTGAATAAAGATAGAGAGTGGCAGTAGTGAGAATCACACACAAACATGGCCACATGTTCACACAATCCTGCCCACAAACAATGAAAGCAACAATGGAGTGCATTCTTTGCAAATCATAAATATAATTAAAATGAAGGTTCATTGTCACTTAAAAATACAGCAAATATATATTATATTGAAGGTGTGTGTAAGTGTTTCTAAGGTGTAAAAGTGTGTAACACAAGCTCAGGATTGAATAAAGACACCAAGAACTGATGCTGCACTACATAAATATTATTAACCTAATCATTAATCAGAATTGCAGTGTTGCCAAGTAACTACTGAAATTTTCCCCCATACCCAAAAGCACTCTTTGGCTCTTTTGTTCGCTTTGGCTTGATTTAGTATTCTACAGAGTCATATTTGTTTTTTGAGTAAATATGTGTAAATAAATTCAGTTACATGTGATTATCAAAGGAAAGGAAAGGTCAGACGCTAATGGTTTAGAATTTTTCTTTTGAATTCGCACATTAATGGTGTAGGTGTGCTAGAAAACACATATGAGAAGGTAAGGGTAAAAAAAACAAACACATTGTGGTCAGAGTGAGATTAGCTCACACTTCCTTATGCTACAGTTTCTGAAGATTAACGGCATTGTTTCCTGCTGAAGCAGTTCAGTCTCAGAGTGTTTAGGGCTTGTGTACGGTGGTCAGGATTCAGAATGAAGATAATAAAACTTTATTTCTGTGAGTAACTTCACACGTTTCTTTGTTGTCCTTCAAGTTTAGTGTCTGTATGAATGAAGTGTAGGTGATTCTAAACCCTCATTGTGTATCTGTGTGTGTTGTGGTTTTAGATCTCCTTGTGTGCTGTGGAGCTGCAGAGAGTTTCACAGAGAAGTCGGTAGATTTGGGACAGAATGTGACTCTAAAATGTGAGGTGTCTGACAAACATGTGTTCTGGCTCCTGATGAAGTCGTCAGAATCTCCTGTGTTTATATTACGCTCTTACTCAAGCCAATCCAAGAGTGCAGAATACAGTAACATGACCTTTAGCAAGACTTTCTCACTGCAATACAAAAGCAGTTTATTTATACATAATATCAGTACTAATGAATTAGGAGTGTATTATTGTAGTCAAACTGCTTTACCTTACGGCATCAGCAGAGGAATCAGACTTTACATCCAGAATCACATAACTGGTGAGTTTATGAACATTTTATATACATTACATCACATCCGGTATCTTGAATACATATCATTTTATTTTCTTGTTTGTTACTTATTTTGTTGTCACTTCTATGCATAACATACAATCTGTCTTTGTAGATACACCATACACTAAGGGAGCTGTATCAATTGCAGAGAATCAGACATGTGATGATAAAACATGTAAAGACGTCAAACTCTGGCAAAATCTCTTCATACTCGCAATAATCAACTGTCTTGTCGTTCTTGTTGTCATCACAGGTGAATGTAACTTTATTCCACAATACTTAGTTATTACCAGCTGATATATAAATGTGTGTGATGTTTTTGTTGAATAGATCTAAACAGGTCAGTAAGCTTGAACATGCGACATTATAATTAATCACTAAATATATCATGTTATCGTTATTTTGTATATACTGTATGTATATATGATGCCCTTTTAATACACTTACACTAATTATGTAAGGTTGTTTCAGTATTTTTCTTTGTTCACTAATCTTGTTAGGAAGAGAATCAATCAGGGTGACACGGAAAAGCTCCTCCATTTATTTATTTTTTAAACACTAAATTTAGCTTTCAACTTTCACCATAAATATGAATCACAAATCCTTAATGTTAGGCTACATGACATCTAATGTAAATATTGGCCACGTCTGCATCAAGTAACCTAAATTAAATAGTACAGAACATCAAAAAAAAAAAAAAAGATAGTATATTGGAAGTAGTTCTATTTGGGAATTTAATTCAAAAAGTGAAACTTTCATATATCCTAGATTTGCTACATGGACGGTGAAATATATCTAGCCTTATTGGTTTTCACTTTGTGTTTAATGAATCTAGAATATATAAATGTATTAAATTATGAAACAAAAAAAAAATCATGATTTTATTCTTTTTTTAATGCACTTTATATTAACCTCACAGGATTTATCCATACATTTGCAACTCCTCTTTTTTATTATTTATATCTATATTTATTATCCTGTCTGATTTGAACCAAACCTTAATGACTCAAATACTAATTGGCTTTTGAATAGCATCAACTGTGAACTATTAAGTTGACTTTACAAATATGTTTTAAAAAGTTGAGGCCCATTTGTGATGGTGTATAATAAATTAGGCTTTACAGTTCGCCGCTGCAGAAGAAATCCAAAAACTCAACCACCTTGTACACCTCCAGACCCCGGTTTACAGCTGCATGAGAACAACACCAGCCCTGTGGTAGGCTTAATGATTTTAATATGTTTTTGTCTAAATGTGAATTAATTAACTATTTTTTTAAATATCCTGATGTTTAATACACTTTACTGTATTTTTTTATATTATTAATTTAATTCTACCTGCTTCATTGGCGGCTGGTGCAAAACATTTGGCAAACAAAATTCAAATTAAACTTTTAATAGTCGCCATGATAAATATAGCCATTTATCAGGTGATTAAGCATCATTACTACTAGTATAAAATAAAGGCCTGACTCACATCACATCCAGTCAGCATTTATTATTATAACATAACATTATTATGTTAAATAATTACATGTTAAAGGAGCATTCTTCTCTGTCTAACTTTAAGGGGGGGCCCCGTATTGACTGGCTGCCACTGACTTCCTTGAGTGGTTGTAGAAGTGAGCATGGTGGGGGTGAAGACAGAAAGTCCTACATGCATGACAGATGCATAATGCTACACAGATTTAGACGTTTTACCCAAATGTCTTAGTGAATCTGTTACAATATACAGTATGCTAATTACTAATGCATTTGCAGCAAAAATAGTGCAAAACAAATTAAGCTATTAAACAAATTAAACAAATCTCGTGCCTATGCAGTACTGTGGAATATGTACAATACAAACTTTTAACACAGTGTCACATGTATATCTTAGATTTAATAGTGTTGAAGTTGTGTTCATTAAAACTGGTCATATCACTCTATTCTTACAGTACACTATCGTGCAGTACACCATAATAAACGACTGCATTAGGACGACTGGCCTTAAGAGCACATACTCTCTTCTGCAGCCCATGACCCAGAGTGACCCCATGCAGAAGTGTGACCTCAAACATCATGATGTGGACTACGTATGATGCTTCATATGAGTCATTAGACTGAAGTGAGCCGTGTTCCAAATGCTGAAAAATGTCTAGTCAGTGTTCTGCTTTTTCTTCTATCAAGATTTTTTTTTATCATTGTCCGTCATCTTGCTGGCCGAGCAATTCCCATAATGCACTACAAGTGTTTCCGTTCAAATACTAATGTACTACGTTTACACATCTCACCATCTGTTTAAATTATATCCTGCCTGAATGTTCACTTTGTTAAACTGATTAGTTTTTATGCCCTCACTTTTCATTTATCACAAGCCACATGAGTATTAAAACACCTGTATGGCACAGAAAAGAAACTATAAGCGAAATGTAGCTACATACTGAAACACAATAGGGCTTCCTGTCATATAGAGATCAAAACATTAACACCACCAGCAGGTGACCTGAACAAAATCACCACATATACACCTGCAAACTGGTTAAAGTTTCATGGCCCCCAAGGCTCAGACATACCCGTGGAGACCAAAGGCCAGGCCGTCCATGTAGCCCATATAGCACAATTCCCCCCAAAAAAGACAATGCTGGCCATCAGACCACCACAGCGTGCCATGCACAGGGTCCGGCAGGGAAAAAACCCAAGACCAACCCGGCCTCAAAACTCTTCAGATCCCCGAGCATCCACATATGACTCACCCTGCAACTCATCCACTGCCAATGTCCTGGTGCCACACATCACAGTACACTCCCAGAGTCCCTGCAGAGCCACGCCCTGACCACTGGAGTGTTACATAAGTGGCCATTATAAATCCTTAATTTAATACTTAGATTATAAAACTTAATAATGTAATAATTGATGTGATTGTAGTACATAGATAAAATATGCTGCTAACTTGTTAGATACATTTAGCCACATAGCTTTGGAGCAAAACGAAAGAAGCCATTGATTGATTAACGTTTGAGGTAACATGACAATTTTAACTATCATGTATAAGAGCTGATATTAAATAATTTAAACAAAATGTTTTTTTGTTTTTTTTTATGTAACAAAATACACATAAGCATCACATGCTATAACTCTGCACCAACTGCCTGAGAGACTCTTTCAGGTGTTTTTTCTTGTCTGTGGTTTTGCACCTTTAGCACCGGGTTAGATTATGATAAGGAGGCAGGTTGGCCTGAGAGGAAGTGACAAGAAGACATCTGTTTAAAGAAAAAGTGTGACATGTTTTCTTTTTTTCATAAAAATCTAAATAATTTATTGAGTTCTAGTTTAATAATGTCAAAATTGAAGTCAAAGAAAAAAAGGTTTATTATCAGATTCATTGTTAAAAGATCTCTGACCCAGACAGCAGACATTTGACCCACAGCTTCCTGATGATCATGAAAAAACATAACAGTCATGTTCTTCAACCTGAACATGCCCACAGTGTGTGTGTCTGTTTGTGTGCACGGTGGTGTATGCATGCAAGTGGGTGGGTGGGTTTTTGGGTGTGGGTGTGTGTTAGTGTGTATCTCAGCTCTGAAACTGGTTTGGTCCAGTCAGTATGAACACACTGCTCTGGCGTCATTAAATAAAAGCAATAGCAGTTTCTGAGAATTCTCACTTTTTGCTAATAGACAAAATCAAATTCTCAAAAAAATGGTGACTTGGTGAAAGTTCATAATTTAATTCTTCAGTCATGATGTCATCACACACCCAAGTTTCTTTTCCATAATAATTACAACATTTGAAAATGACAGGAGACTTTATTTACTAATAAATCGACTTTGCTTAGATTTAAGGCTCTACTTTCTCATTTGTCAGAAAAAAAACTGTTTAGTTTCAGCTGAAGTTTAATCATATGGTGGTCACAGGAAAACACAGTAAACATACTCGGGGATGGAGAGATGAAGTTAACCATTTGAGATTTTCACATTAAATCACATTTTCATAAAATATGTACTCATGAACATGACAGAATGCACAGTTATTTAGTCCATTCAGATGTTTGCTTCTGTTTGCTTATCCTGCAGATGGGTCACCTGTCATAGTGCATGCTGGGAAGGTTTTAGGAGATGACAATGACGGCGAGCACCAATGCAAGTATACAAAGTTGTACTTGTACCCATGTTGTCAAGGGCTTCTCGGGTTACTCTGGAGACAAACAAGTTAATCAAAAGCAGGGGTTCAGTAAAGCTTAGTGTCATTATAAAGCTCGTGTGAAATTAACCTCATAGATATTAAACAGATCTAAATACTGAGCAGAGATTTTGTTAATAACTTACATCTTTACCTCTGACTTGTACAAATACTATACTGTACATTTGTGTGACTCACATCTAGGCAAAATGTGAGACAAGAATTTCAAAAACACAAAGCAAATTCATGTACTACTGCACACACCACATTATTCAACATGTTCATCTCCGTGGTCTCAGTGAATAACAGCTCTAACAAACACATACAAGCGTCTTTAGGCATGTTTTATTATATAACACTCATTCAGGTCAGCATTTGGCTCAGCCCAGGTGTGGGTTTTACATTTTAATGTTTATAGAAGATGAGAGACATAAGTGTACTTGTTTTATGTGTGATGTGAACTGCTCTCTGTGGTTGAGCATGCTCTGGCCATACCTTCCTATTCGCAGCGCCTGTAACTAGCCACTTCCTATTTGTGGGGGAGATTTTGTGTGTTTGTGCTTCTTGACTTTTATTTGTTTAGCTGTACATGCATGTAGAACTTTTCTACTTGGCGAATTATCCACGATCCAGCTACAACTCCTGAATATACAGTATAACAGGAAAGTAGCAGAAGATACTATAGCTGTTGTATGCGTCCCTGACGAAACCACTAAAAACATTTTCCAGAAGGGTTACAAAAGCCCCCATAGTGGTATGCCTGATCAAATAAACCCCAATCGTTATTCATCACTTCACAAGATAAACACACAATGCCACTGGTTCAGACGCCTCAATGGACACACTTGCTAGTCAGCTTGTGTTGGTGTTGTGCTGCTTCAGACAAAAAAATCAGGCATACTAAAAATCTAAAAAACAGCTTTTGTATCTCCTTCATTAAACCATAACTCTTCATCTCTACCCCTTCTCCAGATGGTTATGGTGCATTTTATGGAAGATGGAAGGTTAATGCAAGAAAATTAGATAACATAGGAGTAAGGTGTGCTTTTGTCCTTCGATAGGTTGAATAAAATGTGCAAATACAAATAATAATGAACTATACATAAAGTCAATTAAATAAATATGTGCAAGTGGAAATATAAACTAAATACATGTATAGATGTGTAGTAATGTAATGTTGTAGTGAAAAATAGAAATGTCAGAAGGATGGTTGGCATCAGTAGTTATGATTGTCAGACGTAAGGACATAGCAGGCAAGGTGACCATGTCCATATCATGTCAAAAAAAATTGCAAGCATGGTGGGCATTAACAGCTGAGGTAGTTGTGTTGAAGGGGGTTAACTTGTACTATGTGAAAACTAGATTTGTCAGGTTGTCTCTTCAGTAGAAGCTCCTCCTCATTCTCTCTCTGGTGACCTTCAGAGAGCGGAAGCACTTGCCTGATCACAAAAGACAGAACTGTCCATTTTGGGGTGACTGTGTTCATTTATTATCTTACTAGCCTAGGTCCAGCACTGAATGCAGGTCAAGGAGCTCAGTGCGGATGATGCCCTCAGCCTGCATGGTGCTGTTCCAAACCAGACCACCTTCAATGTGGAACTGATGTGACAGGAGCATGACAGGTCCTGCATGATGTGAGCACCGAGGTACCAGAAGCTGTCCACTCTCTCCACGGAGGTGTTGTAGATGAGAAGTTTCTCTCCTGCTGTGTGCAAAGGTCCACTCTAAACTCCATTGTGGCCTTCTCATTGTAATTAGAAATCAGTCAGGAAACTTGGTGGTGGTGGAGTTGGGAGTGTCCACACAGTTACACATGCACAGTGAGTACAGCAGGGAACTCACAACACTCTCGGGGCTCCAGTGTTGAGTGTGAGGGAAGCTAAGACATGTTTGCCCAACTATACCACCTGTGGTCTGCCAGTGAGGAAGTTTGAAATCCACTGACAAAAAGGTGGGCTGAGTCCCGGGTCCTTCAGTGTGTGGGGGGAATTATAGTATTAGAACTTGAAGTATAGTCTACAAAAAAGAGCAGTTTAAAATAATCTCCACTCCTAATATCTAGTGTTGTTTGTAGAAGCTGTGAGGTGGATCATCGGTCTATCAATTTTGAACAGTATGCAAATTGTAGTGGGTCCATGGAATCCGTTTCTGACCAGCCTTTCAAAACACTGAGGTCAGGGCTACAGGGCGATAGTTTTTAATGCAGGCAGGATAAGGTTTCTTTGGGACAGGAACAGTAATGATCTGTTACGCATATGATGATTACATTATGCTCTAAGAGTGCATAATATTTCCTGTGCTGGCATTCTTAATCTGTCTGTCTATTATCATCACTAGCACTTTTAGCATCACTAGCACTGTTAGCATCACTAGCACTGTTAGCATCACTAGCACTGTTAGCGTTTTTTGCTGCCGCCTCAAATCAAGTGTAAAAGGAGTTCCGTTCTTCTACCAGAGACATGTCTGTTTCCATCTTTCTGAATGTTGATGAACACTGACGGGTCTCTGGTGGAAGGAGCCACATTTATTGGAGCTTTCGCTCTAGTTTCCTCCTGCAGGGCTGTTTCTCCTCCTTCACTGCTGTGTAGAAAATGTATGATGCATCAGATTTTATCCGCCCCCCCCCCCCCCCCGGATTCTGGCTGGGAAACATTCTTAAAGCTACGTTTACACTGTCAGTTAAATGTGACCCAATTCCGATTTTTTGCTCATATGCCCAAACAGATGCGCCAGTGAGCGGTAGCCCGCACCTGTTGCAAGCCACTAGAGAGCGACCCCAACACGTCTCGCACCAAGACATTTCCTCTGAATGGTTGAGGACACAATAAATGGAGCATATGCGCAGACTGCAATGATAGCCCTTTTCCTGCTTCTCCATTTCGCGAACCTTGCATATATTGCAGAGCTAGCATCAAGCATATTTCGCCTTCGTCCATCTTGGCTAGTGTGTAGTGCAAGAACCTCCCTTTAAGTATGCGTGATGTTTCAGACGGTATGGCAAGTGTAATCACTTGAATCGGATATGGGTCAGAGTTGAAATAACATGTAAACAGACGGTCAGAAAAATCAAATATAGGCAACAAATCAGAATTGGACATCAAGACCTGCAGTGTAAATGGGGCTTTATAGTAGTTTTTGGTCGCCATCATCTGCCAGGTTCTGGATAAATCTAATAATCGCTTACAAAAACACATACATGTCACCAGTGCTGTACTGTCCATCACCATTAAGTTCAGCAACGTCTCAGTGAAGCAGAGGAGACTGCATCCCTGAGTTTCCTTTGGAACTTAACCCTTGCCCTGATGTTATCGAGTTTGTTTTTCAGAGACTGGATGTTGGCTAACAGGACGCTAAAAAGGGTACGCAGTGTGCGCGCCTCTGTTGCTTCTGGTCACATGTGTTAGCTTCTCCGCTTTATTTTTAATATTGCTCGCGGCAGCGTAACAGCCCGTTAATTCATGCTCGTGCAGTGATCAGGATTGTTGGAAAACCATTTTAGATGATGATCTCTTGAGGCTGACTGAGAAAATGCCAGGAAGCTGTCATCAAAACAAAAGGTGTTATTATTGAAGGTGGCTTTATTGAAGATTTGAAAATATAAAACATATTCTGTGTTATTTAACATGTTTTTGTTGACTTAATAATTGCATATTTGTTCTGTCATAATTGTAATATGTTCAGTATTCATATACAGTACAATGTTGGAAATAATTTAAAAAATAAAGAAAAACCATTAAATAAGAAGGTGTCCAAAACTTTGACTGACCTATGTGCCTACAACAGTTTTGTATTTGTCATTCACTCATTTAATATGATAATTTTGTAGAAAGTGCAGCTGCTGTGAGTTAAGGAGGTCGCAGAGGGTTTTTGACTGCTAGCATGTAAAAACTGTCATTTTACTTTCTGTGTGACCTGTGTGACTGTTTTCAGGAAAAGCAGCTGAATTAACCACAGTTCATTAAATCCTGTTCATGATCCAGTCGACAAGAAACAAAAGAAAGCATTCAGCTATTGTTCGAGTCTGGACTTGGTCCAAAAAATGTACTAATTCATGGTGAAGTAACTCACGATAAGTCATATTAGACTGTTAGCACTAGCTCTGTGTTCCAAGCTGTTTTTAGGTGAAAATGTTTGGAGACCCCTGCTGATAGGTTTGATTGGTCAGCCACAAGGTTCACATCAAATAACGAAAGTGGCAGACTTGAATGACGAAGACCTGCTAGATTAGACGCAGGCATTTTAAGGCCCAGGGGCCAAATACAGCCAGCGGCCTGACTCTGACTGGCCCGCGAAAGGTTGCTTGGAATTAAGAAAATAAAACCTACTTTCAAAATTTTGCATAATGCATGGACTAAAACAGCAGTGCTTTTATTTTTGGAACCTGTTTACAGTGTGCGTGCGTCGTTTATGTACAGGTATTCTGAAACAAGTCCGAGTGCATGTGATTAGCAACAAGTCATTGTAATGGTATCTCTTCAAAATGTTTGCACATGCCTACAAAAAAAAAGGAGGCTTCAAGAAAATATGGACTACTAAATATTTATTCACTGAAGTCGGGGGTAAACCCGTGTGTTTAGTTAGTGTTACGTGACGAAGCATCTGGCCCTCTGCTTCTCAATTGGCCCCTGGAGAAAAATAATTGGCAACCCCTGTGCTGGTTGATGAAATAGCGACATCTATTGACGAAAGCTACACATAGCCCTTAAAATAGAACAGACTGACGCTAAATTTACTGTGCATATGATTCTTTATCTTTTCTTATTCAGTGCATGAAACTTAATTATTTTACATCTCTCTTTATTATTTGATGTGGAGATGTTTGTTGTTAGACCTGTGGTAGAGTACCACATATATAGTACTTAGAGTTTTTTTTTTAATTATTATTAATTGTGTGTATAATACTTTATATTATAGTACTTGTTTTTTTATTAATTGTGTGTATAATGTGTATTTGTTAACAGGCATTTGTATTTTTATTATGAGGTTTGAATATTTATTATGTGAGGTTAAGTCTTTTATCCTCGATTTTTTTATTTGATGTTTGGAAAGTCATTATGTATTATTTACTGTTTGACTAACCCTAACCCTACAGGCTACAGCTCTGGGGAAGAAGCTGTTCCTCAGTCTGTTAGTGTCTGTCCTGATTATGCTCGTCCCATCGGATAAAAGATAGATTCCTTTACTTAACTTCCAACCCACGCTTACGTACACACGTTACATACGAAGACACAACAGTCTCAATTCCCTTTTCAAAATAGTAGCCATATTGCAATGTTATTCGTGAACACAACATCCCCCCCACCCCCTATTTTTTAAGAACATACCTTGGAGTAACTAAACAGCAAGACTCATAGCTTAACTACTTAATTATTAATCTGAAAGCAGAGTTATCAGGTGCTTTTAACTCCCTAATGTAACACTGTAACATATTCAATAACAGCAGTGGCACAGGTTGTAACAATTGTGTATTATTAGAACTTACTGAGTCAGGATAACACAACTTAGTAACTCAAGCAATGCAGACACAGGGCAGGCGATACATCAGATCTAAGGAACATAAATCACTAGATTTGTTAGCATCACGTTTAGGTCTAAGGGTAGGAGTACCGGTACAATGACCAGCGTTCTCAGCAGGAGTTGTTGCTGTGCCTGGGAATGAGGTGAGATTGGAAGCATTCCAAGTTTTCCCATCACTCAGAACATATGTACCCACCCCAAGTTTTTTGTTATCTTGAAGAGGGTCTGTAAACTTCCTGTGTCCTTTAGGAACATGCAGATGATTCTGAACTCTCACCTTATCCTCCTCCTGAAAGCAAGGTGTGTGTGCACTGGGTTTGACATCATTATACAGTTTTGTTTTATGTTGCAGCCGTGGAACCCTTTGGCGAACAGTCATGCCAGTGGTCGAGCACGCCGGAGGAGATGGCAGAATAGATAGTCTTGTGTGCATTTGCCTGCCATAGAGTAGCTGAAAAGGTGAGGTACCGGTTGCAGCATGTGGAGTGGCACGGAACACTTGCAAGAAGTCAGTTACTACAGGTTTCCACAGCAGATGCTGGATGGCCGTTTGGACCAAGTGTTTGAGCACATAATTAAATCTCTCTACAGCACCATTAGCTGCTGGATAGTAGAGAGAGGAACGGTAATGAGAAATATTCAGTTATTTTAGGAAAGCAGCGAAGGCATCAGATGTAAACTGAACACCCTAATGTAACACTGTTGCTTATGCTTATGTGGGAGATTTTTCTCCTACACTAGTTACAGTTGCCCTAAGTACAAATGTTACATTAAAACTTTAACTTAAAAAGAACCAAAGAAAAGACTCCGGACTCCTTGAAGATCTGGATGAAGTAAGGCAGGATTTATTGCAGCAATAAAACCAGGTGAGCCAGCTTAGCAATGCCTAGGATGTGGTCCCATGCATGTCCAAAATCTGACTGATTTGACTGTGACATGGTCGCTTCTTTTATACAGTTTTCAAGGGGAGGAACGCTCACCTAGCCCCCTCCCCTGTACATTTTTTTCTTATTTCATATCAAATTATTAACCCATTGTAATCCAACTTTTTCCAAGTATTGTYACYCATTGTAATYACATTTTCTCTTATCTCGTYTGCTTACGTCATATACCTCGTCATCTGACTCCATATTCTTTTCCCATTATAATCTATTTTTCTTACAAATTATTTTCCATTATCTTTGCACTAAGTTTGT